>JAQMYM010005321.1:0-10734 GCA_030014255.1 Parauchenoglanis ngamensis
AGGCGGGGTACACCCTGGGCAGGTCGCCAGTCCACCACAGGGCCAACACAGACAAACAGCCACACACGCTCGCATTCGCCAGTTGACCTAATCTGCATGTCTTTGGACTGTGGGAGGAAACCGGAGCACCCGGAGAACATGCAAACTCCGCACAGAAAGGCACCCTGTGTGACCCGGGGATCGAACCCAGGACCTTCATGCTGTGAGGCGACAGTGCTAACCACCGCACCACCATGTCAGACAAACTATGAACTGGCAATAATAATTTGATTGAGTTTATTAGGAACATCTATCATTTATTTACACCCATTAGTCATGGGACGGGGTACACCTACCACAGGGGTGAACACCCAGGACATGCAGATGTATTAATTGTTATCAGTAGTTGCCCAACAGAAAGTAGGTTCAGCAATCAGAAAAAAATCCTACTCTGTATTGACTTTCACAAAACAAAAAGGCATGAAAGTTTAAATATAATGCGTATCATGGCGATGCAACCTTCTTTTTGAATCTCGCTATGGCATTAATTTCCTGCCAAATGTTGAGAGCACTGTAGTTTAATCTTCAATAAGGTTTCCATCTACTTTTGAACAGATTTATTTTGCCCTTATAGAAAATTGTCCTGCTTGAGCACAGATTTGTCTTGCTCACAAACCTGAATGCATTTAAAATCACGCTGCGCACGCATAAATTAGCTTTTCTCGCCTGTAGAAAATGTGCTTGCAGGAACCCATTTTTTCCTTTCAAGTCTTTTTTTTTTCAGAGAAATAACAATGCCAAAGCTGCTCAACCAACAGGGTTTGTTACGGGAGTAATAAGAATGGAGGTGAGCTTGCGTGTATGCTTTCCAAAAGATCTCATTCATTTACCTTTTACCTTCGTGACTGAGCAAGCCAAATCCAATCACGAGAAGGCAAAATTTGTAGGAGAGGAAAACGAATCTGTGCGAAAGTAAATAAAATACTCTTGATTTTTGGCAAGAAAGCACACTATCTCACTGCCTGTTGCTCTACACAAATCTTTTGAAGTGAAATCTGGTTAGTAGAACAGTTTTTACTAGGAGGACTGGCATGATAGTTGGGCATGTGGCAAGACCACACACACAGATACAGAGCTGGAGTATATCACTAGGTGTTTGATTTCACTCTAAATAAATCAATACAGAATGTATGAGTGCTAACCCCATCCATAACCCTAACATCTGCATCATGTCATCAGCAGTTACTGAGAAGGTGAATATGAAATAGAGTCAAGCTTTTTTCCCCAGAATGCTTTTGGAGGACAAACTAGATGAAAGAATAAATTAAGGACACGTTGACCAATCAAAGTACAAATTCCTCGAAAGGACAGATAGAAGTTAAATGTTTTTTGGTTTAAATGGAAAGGTTGCAGGTTTTCAGCATGACACCAGCAAAGCATTACTGACTTGAAACCCAAAATTAGAAATCATGGCTACGATAATAATAATTTGCCTGTTACGTATTATTACACCTCGGCCCGCATCCACAGCCCTTGCTGTACAGCCCGCTGCTTCCATGTCCGTGGCACCACACTACAGGCCCGGACTCCAGTTCCCAGGCTGCATAGCGGTTCCGAGCAGACGCCTGATTGTTCTCAGCTGTTCCACATCTTGGCTGGTTACACATGATATAAAAGCACTCATCACTTACACAGGCATTACGCTCGGCGTTATTTGCCTGTCATTTAGGCATTAGTCCTGCTAGTTGTTCTCCTGGTTTTTGTGCCTGTTTTCTGTTACTTCTGAAAGTCTTTGATCTTTGCTCCATCCTGTTTATGCTGGTTGTTGACTGGCTGACTCATTGCCTGTTTAATGACCATGATTCTGCCTGCTGTTCTGGACCTGTTTGTAAGCCATTTTAATAAATGCTCTTTGCCTGCACATGCATCCAGCCTCACTTCTCCTTGTTTGTAACATTGATTCTTATTATGTCGACAGTGATATCTATCATGCATTGTTTAACCCTTATAAATTAATTGTTGGTCAATTGTTAAATAGATTTTAGCCTTTAATATATTACAGCCACTCTGTATCTTGCACATTTTTGTACATTTTCTGGCCTCAAGCTTCAGAACCTGTACTGTTTCACAAATACACGCAACTGCGTACAAAATCTCTAAACACCATGAAACATTGTGTAAATATCATTTTAATTTAACTCGTTTTAAAAACACAACATTAACTCACTTAAGTCTCCTGTTTAGGTGGTGTTTTTGCCGTAGCAGAACCAATGGCTATGGCAGTAGGAAACAGTTAGTCAAATTTGAGTATGTGCACTGCAGCTTAGTTTTTCTTCTGACTACTGAATTCATCCCTGCTGATGTTGCTTAAAGTCCCTATTATTTGGGTGGTGAATCATTTTCAAGGGCTGTTCTGTTGGTGCAATTTTAACAAACATGGCAGCGTTGAAGGTACTTTTTGTCTGTATGACTTAAGATGTCACAGACAAATATAAGCAATACTGGATATGAGAGTATTCAGCATAGCTATTATGGCCAAATGAAAAACTTTGCAAATACAGTCAACAATTTTAATGCTAAATTTAACTCTTTGGTTAAGAATGCATTGTATTTTGGCTTTGGGCATTTTAACCACCTGATTTGTCATTTCTCCCTTCCTCGCCTGAACCCCAGCACTCTATTGGGGAGCAAAGAGAAACATTAAATTGGCTCAAATTGTCTGTCCAGTCACTGCTACAGAATCATTAATTTTGCAACTCGGATTGGTCTTCCTGTCAATATTTGAGCATTTCCTGGTCCCTTAGTTCCAATTACCTTCTAGAGATTGGTTTCATTTGACATGTTTAATAAGAATCTAGTCAACTAAATAGATTTAGAAAGTGTTAGAATTTTGAGATTTAATTGGGCAGAGCTAATTAAAGCTTCTCAAAGTTTTCAGGAGAACTTGTATTAATCTATATCTACACAGGTAAACAAATTGACTACTGAGCTCAGGTGCATAGCATAGAGACATCACACACACACACACACACACCGACATGCAGGAATTTTGTCATGTTTCCTGTTCATATCTTATCCTCTGCCTTTATATATTTGTCTTTCCTTTAACTAGCTATCTTTCTTTATTCTAGATGTTGATTGAAGCAATAGGCTGGTTGTCAGAATGTCAGCTGTATCCTGTCATTTGCCTACCTGTTCCTATTTATTTTGACCTGAACATCCCAGAACATAGACAGACATCATTTTAAAATAAGGGGAGAAATGCATGCACACATATAGTATATATAGTTTCATACAGTATTTTAAAAAATCACACATATACTGTCTGTATGAGTGAATGAAACAGCTGTGGATGAACACACTGGATGAAACAGCATCTGAGAAAAAAATGGATTTACAATACAAATACAAACCAAATTTAGACCTTCAAAAACATATAATGAACAAAAGAGAGAATACTGCTCTGACTAAATGTCCAATTCAAGCACTTGTGACCCTAAAGTGTCCATACAGCTCTCCCTGCACTGGAAGCAGCTTAGAAGGATGGGTGATAGTGTAGCAGGAGTGTGTGTCTCCTGTCTGAACCTGTTCTAAAGGTCGCTACACAAACACAGTGTCCATTTAATGATATAACGACCAATTTAGCCCTGGGGAAGTAACGAGACCTCATGCACAGGCAAACTCGCATCGATTTAATTCCCTGCTGCTATGAATGTCCCACATACACACACTAATAGCAGCTCCCAGAGATAAGAGCAAGAGACGGATAGGGCAGAAGGTAGACGTAGATTAGCATTAAGCAACGTTAAAGAAAATTTAGTCTATAACATCGGCCATTTACAATGTGTAGGTCTGGGGCAGCGTTTGTATAAATATTGTATTATATTGCATATAAAGGCCACCACAAAAAAATCTTGCTTGGTGCCAATGAAAGGCTAAAGCTAGCCCTGAGCAATAACAGCTCAGACTAGAATGTATAATAAGAGTTTTAAAAAGTTTGACAACAATTAAACAAATGGCAGCCACTTCCTTTTGACCTAAGAAAATACAGTGTTATGACATCGATCAATGGTGGCTGTAAATCTGAAAAAAAAAAAAAAACAACAAAAAAAAACCATGGTGTGGTTTTTAAGTTTAAGTGGCTTTAAGGTTATTAAGGTCATTAAGGTTTTTAACTATAAGTGGCCTTGTCACTTCCTCCATTTCTTATTTAAACTCCTGTCTGAAATTAGGAAGATCCCTGAGAATAGCAAGACCAAGAGCAGGAGCTTTTGAGGGTTTGTGTCTATCACTGTTGGTCACTAAGATGTCTTCATATAAATTTCACAGTTATACCAATCAAGTTATGTTCCTACAGAGTTCAAATGCAGAATCATCAACCTACACAGGACAAATGGCTGAGTAGTTTTCTGAGTGCTTTCCTCAAAATGAGTTGTGTTTGTTCTATTTTGAGTGCACAGAGTAAAATGAGCAAAATTACAGAAACTCTTACTGTGTTCAGAGAGATACCAAATGTTTCTTCAATTGAAGTAAACGCAGCTCTAGCAAATTTACTCTGTAAAATAAATCTATATCTATTTTAATATATATATTTATTTTAGGAAAGTTCTCTGTGTTCAGCAGAGCTGGCCCTGACCAGTGTGGTGCCTTAGGCAAGATTTTAGCTGGTGCCCCTTGCATCACAGCCAATTCCACCTCCGATCCTTGTGTTCATACACTCGCACAGAAACTGCATAGCTTGTCTTTGAGATTTTTAATTTTTGAATAAAAAAATCCCAGAAAATAAAAACCCAAGATTTGCAGGGATGGGATTCAAATATTTTATTGCTGATGTTAATTGTACCTTTCATGGTTGCCCATCGTCCACAATCAGAAACGTCTAAGTAAGGTGTGTGTGTGTGTGTGTGTGTGTGTGTGTGTGTGTGTGTGTGTGTGTGTGTGTGTGTGTGTTGAGGGGGGGTGAGATAGTAGAGTCGTATTAGACCACCCACTTGTCTTGTCACCACTGGGCTCTTCATTATAGAAAATGTTGGTGAACTCGGACCATGTACTGATTATTGATGTGTTAATGCAATAAGAGTGAAGGCTTGAAGATGAGACAAGGGTTAAAGAACTTCAAAGATTATGCTATAAAACTTTTATAGACATTACATTTATCCAGTTGTCCATATGTGTACCCCCAAAACTATAATTAATAAATAATGCCATGGCCCGAGTCCACTTCCAGGTCCCTCACTACCTTTTATTATAGAAGCAGATGCTTTTAAAATTGATCTGGGCTTTGTATTCTCCCAGCACCATGGGGCAACCTGTTATCTATGTCATTTTGCACTCGCAGAAATAAAGGTACCAAACTCTACTTCTCCTTGGTCTGATACTATCAAGGGTACATCATTTACACCTTTAGTGTGTATCTTTTACTTGGGAAGGTGTGTGTACTTCATATTATCTTTTATAGCAAAGCTTTAAAGCTATTCCAGTGGTCCTTAAGGGCCAATTGTGTAGGTTAAATTATTTTTAAAGGCATATTATAGTAATTTTTTCAAGGAAAGGTACAGTTTGGCGCCGTTATTACCGAGAGTGTGTTTGCTCCTTTTGCAAACTTATCTCACCCAGAAAAATTAAGACGTGGGAAATAAGGAGTTATTAGCCGGAAAATTACCTTCGATATTGCCTTCGATAGGCTCGATAGACTCCAGCCTAAGGCTTAGTGAGTGCAGAGGGCCTCGCTTCATTATATAAAAAGCACAGTTTTTAACACAATCTTTAACATAATATCTCATGTGGTAGGGTCAGGGTGGAATAGGAGAGGGTGTACTTTCAAATATAAGGTATATTATTAGTAGTATATAATTTTATTTAATTAATTTATGTGCCCAGTAAATCTGGAGCTAGGGAAACAAGTTGAACTAATGATGTAATAGATACAGTTCTTAAACATGGGAAATATTATGCAGATATTACATCAGTAAAGGGAGAAATATACAGTAACAAACGAGCTCATTTTTACCTTGCAATCGAGTAACATTAGGACTGAGTTTATGTTTCCTAATTTTTTTGCATTCCTCAAGCTAATGAGCATTGAACTGTCATTTTCAGTGATTATTTGCTCGGCTATAGTCTGTTTCAAGATGCTTCATGCTGGCCTTTTCCTTGTGCTGTCAAAAGCATCCGTTCATTCATTCCTTCATTCATTTCTGCAACCACTTTATTCTGGCCTGAATAGCTGACAGTTTTGACTTTGTGGTTACACACAAAGTTAAAAAAAAAATTTGAAGTTTTATTTAAAAATCTAAAAGTTAAATGAGTTTAAGGTTAGGGTTAAAGTTAATTTAACATAAGATTAATTAGCTAGTTTAATAATTATGTCAATCAAATGTGTTTGTGTGTTTGTGTTTGTGTGTGTGTGCGTGTGTGTGTGTGTGTGTGTGTGTGTGTTGCCAGATGACCTACAGCTGGAGCGTATTGTGAGGTATAATGAGAGTGTATAGTTCACATGCTCACTCAGCAACTTCTGCTGTTATCTGCAGCTCAATGCTGACTCAGCAACACACACACACACACACACACACAAACACACTCCATAGAATGATACACACACAGACAGAGAGAGAGTGAGAGAGAGAGAGCAATATGCTAGTGTTGCATTTTGGTTTTATGATGTAAAAGTGTTTTGTTGTTTTTTTAACAATTATTTCTGACTTTGCAAGACTGAAGACAATTTCCTCTGTGTGTGTGTGTGTGTGTGTGTGTGTGCAAGCAAGAAATGTATGGGTAATTATAAGATAATTACTAATTATAGATTAATTATCATTATGGTTATAATTATAAAAAATTATTATAGACACAAACTGTATTTTTTGTGTGTCTATATGTATACATGTATTAATGTTGTGTATCCTTGTATTTCCTCCCACAGAGCAAAGACATACAGATTAGGTCAACTGGCTACTCTAAATTGTCCCTAGGTGAGAAGTTGATTGCGAATGGTTGTTACCTGCACAAGGTGTACCCCGCCTCTCACCTGAAGTCAGCTGGAATTGGCTCCAGCTCTTACTGCAATCCTGACAGATAAGTGGTATAGATTATGAATGGATAGATTGATGTTCCATTGTTCTTTCTGAAGGATTTGCCCATTATTTTCTGATATTAGACATTTTGTTGGGTGTTATCTCTTGCTTATATCATGTTTTGTGTAGCATCATTGCCTCACAGCTCCAGGGTCCCTGCTTCGACCCTGAGCTTGTCTGTATGTTTCTGTGCAAGGTTCCTCCCGGTTCTCTGGTTTTCCCCAAGCTAACAACAATAAAAACAACAACAACAACAAAAATGCCAGTAAATGGACACAGGTGTGAATGACCATGTGCTTGGTGCTCTGTGACTGATTAGCATGCCATAGAATTCCAAGAATACTCCAAGGGTCCAAGGACCCTGACCGGAATAAAGTGGTTGCTGAAAGTGAATATATCTCTTTTTTCCTTGTTTTTCTTCAGTTATGTATGTTTTCAAGTCTAGTTTTTTTATTATTATTTTATTTTGTCACTACATGATTAGTAATGCTGGTAAACTGATATTATAACTCATAAAGCAGGTGTTTGAGGAAAAGGAAGTAAAAAAAGAAAGGAAGAGAGTAAAATGTTCTTGCAGTGCTTTCACTGCTTTATTCTTTGATCAAGTTATGGGATAGGTGGCAGAGCAAAAAGGCCATAAGCCTAATCAATTCAGTTTGTAAACATTATAAATATAAGCTGACAAATTATCCACAGTGCACGTGAGGGTACACTGTAGAGATGACAGCAGGCAACTTGTCGTGTCTTAATTAAATTAAGAAAATTAAATTTAATTGGAAATTTAGCCAACCGGAGAAAACTCAGTGAATTTATCAGCCATTATTTCAGCACTGTAAGAGACAGACAATGATCAGTCGGGTTTAAAGAAAGATGTAACTCTGGTTAGTCAAATGCCGTGACTGCATTTATCTCAGGAAATGAGATTTGAGAAACTGACATGAATGAAGCTTGTGATCAAAGTGATCACTCATTTTTTCATCGTAAATTTCAAATCTTTGATAAAGTAATTTTTTATTTATTTAATTCATTACATGTGAAATTAAATACAAATGAAATCGTTTTAGACATTATGGTGAAAGGAGACGGTGACTCACGCTGGATGTAATTCACACACATGGTGCTTCAAGCTTACACTGAGCTTCTTTTGGCTGAAGAACAAAAAAGCCTTCATATCCCTGTTCTCTGCATCTTGTTGTACAAACCACACTGGTTTTATATTCACCACATGGTGTGAGATTTTTGAACCTCAAACAAAGCACACAGACTGGGGCACTGGCTGAGAATTCAGAATACAATCCACATATTCAAATAACACAGAGTGCTTACATAACACAAAGTAAACACAGTGTAAATTAAACCATCCAACTCTTGATTACGAACAAGGCTGTTACCCAAGAACAAAATGTCATTATTTATTTGTGTCACATAATTACATCCTCGACTCAAGTGATCCCATCCATTTAAATTTAAATTCTTTGATTTGTGTTACGGGGTGGCACAGTGGTTCTCACGATCACCTCACAGCAAGAACTTTTGGGTTTACATGTTCTCCCTGTGCTTGCGGGGGTTTTCTCTTTGGTGCTCCGACAGTCCAAACACATGCAGATTACTACTCTAAAATTGTCCATAGGTGTGAATGTGAGTGTGAATGGTTGTTCCTCTCTGTGTTAGCCCTGTGATAGATCGCTGACCTGTCCTGGGTGTACCCTGCCTCTCACCCGTAGTCAGCTGGGATTGGCTCCAGCTTCCCTGTGACCCTTAATGGATAAGCAGTATAGATAATTGATGAATGGATGGATTTGCATTACACATTATTTTGGCCTTTTGAGAAACATTCCTAGGAAACTTATGGATATCTAATTATTGTGCACAAACATAATTTTCTTCAAACTACACAACCTTCGAATGGTTGTGGTGGAATATGTTGGCAGTCTGGGAAAACCTGTCCAATTTTATTCTGGAAAAAAATAATTGAGCAAAATATTATTTAAAATGCTATTTGTATGAATTAAAAACAGTATAGATGACCGTGGATATCGCTTTAAAATGTTAAATTGATTTAATGAGGCTTTTAAAACAAGAAATAGCCAAAAGAACAGAACTGACTGAATGAATCAGCGATTATTTCCGCACTAACGTTAACGTGAAGAGAGAGCAGTCGACTGAAGAGATGATGAGGCTCATGTTTAAGTGTAGCCAGTGAGTTTTGTCTCAGGTGATGTGACAGAATCTGATGTAGATGATGTTGATAATGAACTCATTTCCTGTTCTAAACTTATAATTCTTTACATTTTGGCAGGATGACAAGTAAGTTAATTTTGAGAGAATTGAAATGAAACTTTAAATGTAATTTTTTTTCCTTTTCACTTTTGGGAGTAACTATAAAATGCAAGAACTTTCCTTCTCGAATATTTGCCATAGTGAGAAGTTTTTCCATTCTGGAACATCTGTAGTTGTTAGAGATATAAATAGTAGACAATGACATCTCATCAATGGTGTATTCCTGCCTCACTCCGAGTGCAGGCTTCAGACCCACTGCAAGTGGTTACTAAAAATGAGAGAGTGAATGAGATATGGTAGAAAATGTCAAAATTTTGCCATGTGAAGGGTTTTCCAAGGCTGCTATTGTAACAAAAGTATGCTTCTAACACAAGAACCCGTGCAAAAAATAAAGAATTCTAATACAAAAAGGAGTGACATTACCCCAGGAGGAATGAATGTACCAATATTTGTAGTGGAGATTGAGGTTTCCTGGAGTACCCTGTCAGATTGTCACTGCTGATCAACTCAGCATTTTGTCACTCAGCCCAGTTACGTCATTTCCCCACTCTACAAGCACTTCTGCAAATTTTAGCCATGTTGTCATGGTGACCAGAGCCCCACTCCAGCAGTAATTGGGACTCTCTGTACCGAGTGGGTAACCTGTTAACCCTGGGGAGCAGACACCCCAATAGCACATTAAGTACCTCTCAACTGGCATGATTAGGGCACTTGACCTCTTTCTTCAGAGAAAGACAAATTGACTGAAAGAGCCAGAGAGGCAGGGAGAGACAGAGCACTTCCATTTCCAAAAAAACCTTAATAACCAACAAAATGCACAATAACAACGAGCTAGAAATGTGAGATATGAGTGCTTATTATCCATCTATCCATCTATCCGTTATCTATACCGCTTATTCCTCAGGGTCACAGGGACGCAGGTCACCAATCTATTGCAGGGCTAACACAGAGATGAACAACCATTCACACTCACACCTATGGGCAATTTAGAGTTTGTAGTTTCTAAACATAAGAAACAAAAATTATTGACTTTAAAATTTACATTAGATTTTTTGATTACTGATTTTTTTATTGCTAATTAAAGATAAACTTAAAAACACCAGCAAAGCATAGAGAGTTTTTACTTGTAGTTTTATTTTGAAGTTTTCTCAGAGGAGACGTTTATGTAACATTTTTTAAAGGAGTCTCCAGTGTCAGTTATTTATAACAGTAAGATCTAAAACTGTAAGTAAGTTTTCTGACCTAGGTAAGTCCACAGGACAGAGGATTTTGTTGTTCTTGTTTTGTTTTTTTTGTCTTATTAAATTCAAGAGAGAGAAAAAAACACAACATCCATCCATCCATCCATTATCTATACCGCTTTATCCGTCTGGGTCGCGGGGAAGCTGGAGCCAATCTCAGCAGA
>JAQMYM010005322.1:0-10733 GCA_030014255.1 Parauchenoglanis ngamensis
TTGTGTGTCTCTCGCTGTGTGTGTGTGTGGGTGTGTGTGTGTGTGTGTGTGTGTGTGTGTGTGTGTGTGTGTGTGTGTGTGAGTGACACTGAAATGTGAACGACTATATTAATTATTACTGTCTACACAACCAGCTCTCTTCGGAGTTTCTAATATTTAGTCTGGTTTTACTGCTTATTTTCTAATTTCAATCACCAGTAAAATGGACAAATGTCTTTTGCTTGTGTTTGTTTCCTGTTTATTCATGATTTGTTAAATTTTTCTTAGAGCATAATGGGGATGTAGGTGACTCTATTTCCAAAGTGATGGTTAAAGACACTTCAAAATCCTCAAGTGGTTCTGCAAGGCATTTCCTAAATCTTACGTTAAAGACAAAAAAATCAGGCAAAAAACATTCCTCAAAATCTAATACAGGTACTTTTGACTAAAAAGTCTTCTGAATTCTGTACACTTTGTGTGGACAAAATGTGTATCTTTTGTATATGGAAAGCTTCAAATGTCATTATCACATTATTTCAGGGCTCTTGGATTTCAGTCAGAATTTGGAACTGGGATGTTTGGCAGAAGCTAGCCAGCAACTTTTAGAACGGGAGAAGTGCCTCTTCAATTCACAGTCTTCAGCTAATGAGGTCATTTGCATAGAAGATGAAAAAAAAGGTTTGAGGGAAGACTATGAGACTCTGATGGATCATCTGAAGATGGCTGTCCATGATTCCTTTAACATGGAAAATCAGGAGATTCTAAGAAGTGCAGTAATGGTTATAGTTCAGCAGGAGGAACAAGACAAGCTCTGGGAAGAGGCAGCAGTGGAGTCCCCGTGTTGGCGGCCCATGAGATGTCAACAGATTCATGACACAATACTTAAGGAGGTAGTGGAGGTACGGCTGCAGCAAGCAAATGAAGAAGAGAATGACACAGATGTGCTGAAAAATGAGGTGGTACTGATGGGCAGTGTTATTCAGAATGACCTGCTTCATGTCATCAATCATGTGCAGAGATGTTACTCATCAGATTTCAACGTGTGTACCATGTATGCTCAGCTCTATCATCAAGCTTTTTCAACAAAACTCAAGAAACTTCTACAATTCAGTGTTACTATGGAGGATTACAGATTCATGCTGCAACAAATAAACAGTTATTCAAAGTAAGAAAAACAAGATCACTAACACCCTACCTTATTCGGAAACATGTTTACAAGTTATTACAAATCAGATTTACTGATACACTTTATCTCATCAAACTAGCTTCACATATTTAATGATTGCTTTTCAGAAATATTTTGCAACAGGACAAATTGAACCCAAACATCAAAATTGAATCTTTGGGAGCATTGTTACCTGAGGAAGATCATAAGTCACTGGAAGAACAGTATTTGACACACAAAGAGGTGATGCAAAATAATACGAGATTATATCATATTTTTGTATCTTATACACACACTCGGCATTTTAATTGGAATAATTTTGTTATTACCATATATGTAATTATTCGATGGCCAATTATTTGGCCGCAGCTCAGGGCATACAATTACACAGATACAGGTCAAGAGCTCCAGTTAATGTTCTGAGCTTTAGTTAAACATCAGAATTGGGGAAAATGTGATCTCAGTGACCTTGACCATGGTAGGGTTGTTGGTGCCAAATGGTTTAAGTATTGCAAAACCTGCTGAGCTCCTGTGATTTTTACACACAGTCTCTAAAGTAACACAGAATGGTACAAAAAAAGAAACATCCAGTGAGTGGCAGTTCAGTGGACAGAATGGACTGTTCATGAGAGAGGTCGGTGGAGAATGCCCAAACTGGTTTAAACTGACAAGAAGGATATGTTAACTCATATAATCATTCTTTACAACATTTTACAACAAAATATTCCCTGGTCTTATTCCAATCTTCAGCTGTTTCAGATATTTCTTCTTGGTGGTCAGAATGGAACCTTCCTCTGTCTGAGCCCATCTGCCTCAAGGTTCAACATATTCTGCATTGTGAGATGAGAGATGAGTCAGCTCATTAAAGTTGTAAAAAGTGGTTATTTGTTTGGACTTCCAGTTAGGTCAAATCAATCTGGCCATTCTTCTCTAACCTCTCTCATCAACAAGCTGTTTCTGTAATGTGCAAACCAGCCTGGCTGGCACCAACAACAATATCACCTTTAAAGTCACTGAGAACAATTTTTCCTTATTCTGATGTTTGAGCCTTGACTGAAGCTCTTGACCTGTATCTGGATTATTTTATGAACTGCACTGCTGCCACATGATTGGCTGATTGGATAATTCCATGAATAAACAGGAGTACAGGTCTTCCTATTAAAGTGGAGAGACAGTGCAATGGCAAATTTATGACCTGCTAATTTTCATTTTTATCATCTTTTCTTGTTTACAGAAAGAAGTCAAGACTTGGCTATCCAATGCTCTTACATTAAAGGAGGCAGAGTGGCAGGATAATAAAATGCCTGAACTTATTGATGAATATTATTGTTGCAGTCTTGCTTTAGATGTCATAGGGGTATGAGCATTATAATGGGTTGACTCATTTTACTGTTTAAAATTATATAAGTTAGCATGTCATAAAAATGTCATTAACATTTTGTTTTCTCTGGTCTAATGGGAGTGTCTCATTTAACAGGTTGTTAATGGAGCCATAAAAGAGGTTGCAGTCATTCTGGAAAATGATAAAGTTCAGAGAATTCTGTTGCAGATGGGCAGCTTCCTAATGAGGTATTTTCACACTGACAGAAATGGTTCATAGTAGGTATATTTACAAATTGTTTGACTATTTTTATGTTGCAGCAAGCTTTCAATAAATATACAGATAGTTTTTTGTTTTTGGCAGTTATAAGAACTCCATGGAGATATTTCTTAAAAGCCAGCAGCTGAACATGACTGAAATCATGAAAGCCCAGCTGTATAATATCAGCCAAATAAGGTGAGAAAAACATACATTTCTAGAAACAAGTCCTTTGAATCCATGTTTAATTAGCAAAACATTACTTGTATTTAAAAATGATATGTTCCATAGCCTACAGGTGGTGGGAAAACAAAATCAGCTCATGATCCAAGCTTAGCATGTTATTTGTGAATTGTACATATTTTGGGCATGTACAGCTCCCAATAAAATTTCATCATTACGATCATGAATATATCATGATGAATAAACTATCTAAAACAGTAGGGCAAATTTTTCTTCAACCACCTTTGGGCCCTGCAACGTTAAAGGATGTTAAAGAAGATCTATGAACAGTTTAATGAGAAGTAGAACACATTCAATGAAATCCCCATTTTCAGAAAAATAGATAAAGCAGCTTAGTTATTAGTGTTTAATTGTTTAAAAAATTGTTATAGGGTAATTACCAGATTTAATTATTCCTGTATTTTCTTGTCATTAAAAAGCTTTAAGCATAGAATAATTTGAACTGTGTACATTGAAATATTCTAAACTGATCCACTTCCTTTAATAATTATTATAAAAGGTATTTTGGGGTAATTTTCCAAAATATCAAAATGAGGAACATCTTAAATAGGAAGTTTTAATGTCAAATGACTTTTTTCACAGGGAGTATATAGAGAAACAAGAGAATCTTCCAGATGAAGTGAAAGTAGAATGGTTATCAACTTTATCAGACCTAAGAAATTCCTGTCACTGTTACTTCCTCAGCCCCATACACAAGGATCTCAAGGTATCTACAGACATAGCACCTAGACTATACCATAACTCATTCTCAAATCCAAGTTTCCATCAACGTTCACACATGTAAATCTGTCACTATTGTCGTTATCTGATATCTGTCTATTTATTTGCAAAACAGAAGTAACTTACACCGTATTGGGAAAATTTGACAGCATAGTGTCATGCATAGTGTGTGGTTATAAAATTAGACCAATCAATAGCTACCATAAAATGGAACTATTAGGTATAGCTCATTGATGTAATATTCATTAAATGATTGAAAGAGCTGTCCATGAGTGAAATTACATATAGTGAATTGATCATTCCTGGCAAGGTTATTTTGCTCTAGGCTAGTGTAGAGTTTCTCTGTCTTTGAGTCCAGTCTTCATTGCTTTATTTGGTGTGGAAATTGCTGCAGACACGTGATAACATACAGTTCCTTCTGAAAGTATTTGAAAAGCAAAGTCAATTCTTATGTTTTTGCTATACACTGAAGTCATTTGGGTTTGAGATCAAAAGATGAACAAGAGACAATAGATCAGAATTTCAGACTTAATTTGACGGCAGACAACACAATTTTTGGTGAACAAAAGTATAGGAACAGTTAGTCTAAAAGTAAATGACACTTAATATTTGGTTGTATATCCCTTGCAATAACTGCATTATGCCAGCGGCCCACTGACATTACCAGATTGATGCATTGTTCTTTTGTGATAGTTTTCTAGGCTCGTGCTGTAGCTCCTTTCAGTTGTTGTTTGTTTTGTGGGTTTCCTCCCTTTCACTTTTTCTTCAGAAGGTGAAATACATGCTCAGTTTGGGTTAACATCTGGTGATGGAATTGGCTCATCTAAAACCTTGTACGTTTTTCCTCTGATGAAGTCCTTTGTTATTTTGGCAAAGTGTTTTGGGACAATGTCATGCAACCCAGGGCTCAAACCAAGAATACACATGCAGTGCTATTAATTGTTTTGACAATCAGTATAACAGGGCACACCTAGGCAACAAGAAATATGTCAGTCACATATTCCATTTTTGATCACAAATGGGTGGGTTCAAACAAAAGATGTGATGTTCTAAGTTGTTTAACACGTCAGATGTCACTGATTCTTGAGATAAGGCACAAAACATGTCCTACATCAAAAAATCTTCTTTGAAGTAAACTCAAGAAATTAATAATCCAAATACTTTACAAGATAAATCTGAAGAACCTGTGTATACTCTATATATACTATGTATATATTTTTAAATAATTTCATTAGAATTTGTTAAAATATAGGCTCTGTAAAGAGGATCTGTAAAAAAAATGAAGGCTTTTAAAGGCTACAAATGCATAAATATAAATATCGAATGAAATGAATGCTTGAATAAATATCATATAATTAACATGAATTTGTGCTTCTCAAACAAACCCTCTTTATGTAAGTGGAAAGATGAGCTACCAGCTGTAGTCAATCATGATCAATAATAGGAAGTTAAGAGGCCTTGGCCTTAGCAAGAAAAAAGACATTTTGAAGCTTTCAGTGCCACTGGATTAATAAACTAAGTGGGTGCATGTGTATTTTGACCCTGTGTTGATTTCAGCAAACCCAAAATAAGTTCAAACTTGTGCACCAAATTATAATTTTTTCTATCAGTTACTGTGCATTTGTGGTCAGATTTGGTCAGAGTCCCAGTAAGCAGTATAAGAACAGGAAGAACATCTTCCTGCATTCTGAGGTACCACCCTCACTGGGTGAACCACATGGAATTATTTCCCAACATCCCACAGCAAGTGTGCCACAGATAGCATTTGGGGAAGACATGAACCACAGACATCACATTGAGAATGACGAAATGAAAGAATATGACACTTCTCGTGCAACAACTCAAACAGTTTCCATCAACAAGAAAAATACACCAGGTCATCCCACATCAAAATAGTGTCCGCCACAGACAGCTTCATGCTTTAGCAATGAGCCCTTGAATTGCCAATGCTTTATCCCAGCTACTTTATTTTTACATGGCTGCACAGTGGAACAGCAGACTGATGCAAGGGCCAGGAAGAAAGGTCCTTTGGTCATATTGATGGAGGAAATGGAAGAGGAGATTGAGGGAAATAGAAGAGTTGATGGAGCAGGAAATGGAAGAAAAGCTGCTGAAAGGTCCTGAGGGCACTATAGTCAAAATAAGTATTGACAGCATTGAGGATGTTAACTGGCTAGCAGTGGTGTATGATTACCATAGGTGGCTAGCAAAAGCTACTAACATAGACACTGAGCAGCAAGATGTGAAAATGGAGTTTACACCCTCATGGTCCAGCTGCAAATGTTCACCCAAAGCATGGGAAGAGGGATGTCTGTTTCTGTCCATTCAAAGACATTCTTCTGAAACTAACAGGGAAGGCATGTACACTCCAATCAAGCTGTACAAGAAAGTTCTATAATATACTGTAGCCCCTGATGTAATGGACTTAAAGTATGAACATATCCAACTCCTTTTGCCCAATAGCTAAATCATGCAGGTCAGAAAAAAAAAAAACTTAAGTAATGGATCCTGTTTCCATCAACAAGGTACCTTCAGAGTTCTCGGTCATTAGTTTCTTTTTGATGCCAGGTACATCCTAGTCTTTTAATGTCTGCCTGGAGATCCTGTTACCAGGTGTTCTTTGGCCAGCCTCTCTTACTCTTCCCTTGAGGGTTTCATGTCAAAGCTTGTCTGACATGCCAGTTATTAGTAAAATCTTTGTAAATACTTAACAGTATACAATACATTTTATCACTTAGCTCTGTTTCAGATCACCATTATTAGATATTTGAGGACTTTACACTCTTGTTGAATTGATAACATTAAAATGTTTTTGGTGTGTCTTTTGGAATTGACACAAATCAGATGAAAAAATGTCATGAAAAAGGGTTGTAATAAAAAACCTGTTCCCTTATGTGGTTTGTTAGCTGAGACCTTTGTCTATAAATATATTCATTTCAAATTAACCTAGACATATAACATGTTTTGTCCCTTATCTCAAGAATCAATGATGTAAATAGCAGGAAATGAAAAGTGAAATTTTGTTCTGTCATATTATATTGATCTTTGGTTCTCAAACCCAAATGTCTTCAGTGTATAGCAAAACAAAAGAATTGGCCTTGCTCTACCAATACTTTTGGAGGGGACTGCATGTTTTGCAATGACCTGTGGTCTGAGTTGAAAAGGGCAGGTCAAATGAGAAAATGCTAAAATATAAAGGAGCTTAAAAAGAGAAGTGGACCAAGAGTGTCATCGGTTTTGTTTGACACCACAATTACAACATATTTATACAACATATTCATAATGTCTTATAATATGCATTTAATTATATTTACACTTTTATTTATTTTTAATTTATATTTACCTTTCCTTCTGTGGTATTCACAAAGGTGAATTACTGTAACTTGTGGACGTCAGCTTGGTTTTCAAAGCATGAAGTGATTACTGACAAACTAGAAGATACATTGAATGAGAAAATTCATCTTTTGAAGGACATACACTGTGTCTGTCGAAAGGTCAGAATCACCACCACAAAATTATATAACAGTGTGTATAATAGTATACATGAGCATAAACCTAAAGACTCTATCTATCTATCTATCTATCTATCTATCTATCTATCTAACTTGTATAACTAAGTGTGTGTGGGGGGTGTAGGAGCTGTTGAGCCAGCTGCATTTTGAAGTGATGACTGAATATGTCAAGAGGATGCTAAAGAGGAAACTGAATCTAAAAAACAAGGACAAGCAGGAGGCAGCTGCACGCTTTCTGTGTCAGGACAGTGACAGAATCAACACACTGTTTGAGAAAAATGTTAGTAGGCTTCACACACATACAGACAGCACAACAAAGTAAGCAAAATCATTGCACTTGCATCATATCAGAAGGTGTTGTAATATTAGTTTAATATGCTTACATATATTAAAATCTTCTGCTTGAATCATGATTTAAATTGTAGAGCTGTCTACAAATCTTAAATTCCTGACATTTTATTTTAACCTGTGGAACTACTTTATGAATAAACTCCTACCCTAATCACTCCACAAAGAATATGTCTCATAATCTGTAAAAACAGATAGAACACTTCACTTACCTTACCAAAGTTTGCTAAAATGCTTGCTTACATAACCAAAGAAAATCCCTCAGCACCTGCTTTCCACTCAGCTTTGTTAAGAGGAATGCAAAGACAGCTGTGCTACATATTTTAAATATGAGAAATATAGTGCTGTTTTTACCACTGCAAACAGCAGTATGTTTTGTTTCAATTTACTTGGCCCAATGTGCTTTTAGTCCAAGTTGTTTATTTGTTGTCGAACTTGATTATCTAAATTGATTAATTTCTATAACCCCATTTCCAAAACAGTTGGGATGCTGTGAAAAAAAAAAAAATACTAGAAAACAATGCTTTGCAAATCATGTACACCTGTATTTAATTCATAATAGAACAGAAGACAACATATCAAATGTTGAAACTGAGAAATTTTATATTTTTTGGAAAATAACAATAACATTAACATTAACAGCAATCAGCAATAGCTGATCAGCAATAACATTAAAACCACTAACAGGTGAATAGAGTAACACTGATTCTCTCATTACAGTAGCACCTGTCAAGGGAAAAAATATATTAAACAGCAAGTGAACAGCAACATAAACTTATATTTTAGGTTAAAACATATTCTAATTATTACTGAGAGTCTTCTAACTGTAAATCTAACAGAACATATTTGAGCAGTTTTTGTGTTTGGGAATAAGAGATCACTTTATTCCAACAGGGATCAGAGAAGAAATGGCTATCTGTCATTTTGCCCAGAGTTGCAGAAGTGATAAAGGAGCAAGATCCAGAAAACCTTGAACTAGAAATCTGTGTACTGTTAAAACACCACCCTGACCTCAGGTGGGTGTGGGCAAGTAATACAGCATATACTTGCAATATGTTACATATTTATAGTTATCTGTATCTGTACAGATGCCCGAATGAATTTTTGTCCTTATATAAGGATCTACTGAATACAATTTACACTGAAAATGGAATAATGTATTAGTTAATGCTAGAGTAGATGGGATTATGTTTGTTAAGCATGTATTTTTTTGTTTGTTTGTTTTTGTTTTTAACACTCATGTATTTGAATGAATCTCAGCATGTCTAGCAGACATTTTGTCTTGACACTTTTCTACATAGATCTTAGCATGTCTGGCAGACAGCTCATCCTAGATGGCAGCTCACTTACTGAAAATAAATCCCAGTAAGGCTGAGCTGCTGTATTGGAACCTTGGGGCAGTGCTGGTCAAACCAATGATCATTCTTACCTTACATTCTTTGTTGGAGGATCTAGCCATTTCTGTCTATAGAGGAAACCCATGTGTATTGTTCAGCCACTTGTCAAGACTGGACTACTACAACTTGCCCATGGCAGGTCTGCCCCTGCACGCCATCTGACCTCTGCAACTGATTCAGAATGCAGCTGCATGACTTGTTTTCAACCTCCTGAAGTTCTCCTTCATCACCCCATTTCTATGCTCTCTCCACTGGCTTCCTGTAGCTGCCCGCATCAGATTTAAAACTCTGATGCTTGCCTATGAAGCCAAAAATAGGTCAGTGCCCATATACCTTGAAGCACTTATCACGAGTCACTCTGCATCATGCTCCCTCTAGGCCCTCATAACATGAAAGACATGCATCAAGGCTCCTGTCCTGGCATCCAGATGGTGCAATGAACTTCCCCTGGCCATTTTCAAAGACTAAAAACCTACCTCTTTACCAAGCACTTGAAATAGCACTTTGTTCATATACTGTATTTATCCTCATGTTGCCTTTTCTTTTCATACTGTACCCAACAGGGAATAAGCCTGAGGTACTCTTTGTCTCTGACATAGTAAACTAGAATGAGGATTTTTGATAGAGACTACAAACTGCTTCTGTAAATAGTTCTGCATCAGGGCATCTACTAAATGCTGTAAAGGTAAATGTAAATGTAATGCAAGATTATTGAGTCTGAGAACCAAAAAGACTGTATTACAATGTTTCTGAGTTGCTGTGAGTCACCTTGTTAACTCCCTTATAGTGATACACAGTCAATTCCTGTAATTTTCATCAAGCTCAGTGTCAGCGGTGCCTGCTCGGAATTGGCTGGAATTTTATAACAACACACTGTAAGCCAGCTCAGATATATCAACCGTTATCACTCCCCAACTTAAGGCAATAAAAAAAGTCCAATGACATGGTCACAGAGAAGAATCAGCCAATTTATCTTGTAAAAATTTTTATTGTTTTCCAGTGATGATGTTTGGCTAATTAATTGGTTAACAGGTTGTTTCCATCAACCTCAAACATTTGCACAGGCTCAAGGAAAGCCCCTGAATTCACCCAGATGTCCAGTGAGAGTAAAGAGCAGAACAACCTTCAACCAGAGCTTAAATTTTAACTAGATAGGCTATTGTCCTACAAGTTGAACACAGTTATACTGCTGCATTTGTGATCATGCTGGAGCTTGCAAATCAGAATCAGGTAGTCAGGTTGCAAGCTAGTTCAATAACATGCTAAAAGACAAGAATATGGGCTATTAATTTAAGCAGAACTTTTTGTTTTATGTCCCCTTGTATCATTTTAATGACATTGTTTATTCTTCCTCTTTCGTAGTGAATGGCAGGTCTGTCAGCTCTTACTCCTGAAAAGCAGATGTCCAGATGTGCACATGGTCAGAGAATGTTATCATCAGACTATGAACAATCTGCAAGACACGGAGCCAACTCCAACTTTCTTCTGCCATGTACCTAGGAGTACCTCATTAAGCTTCTATTCTTGTTTGTTCCCCTTCTGTCATTTGAATGAAGTGCTCCAATGTAGGAAATGATAACAATTACCCTTGGTCATGTATGTCACAATACAACAAAAATGAAATAAAAAGATAATTTAGTATTATTCAGTTGGTGGCACGGTGGTGCAGTGGTTAGCACTGTGGCCTCACAGCAAGAAGGTCCTGGGTTCGAACCCCGGGTCACCCAGGGTGCCTTTCTGTGCGGAGTTTGCATGTTCTCCCCGTGCGTGCGTGGGTTTCCTCCGGGTGC
>JAQMYM010005323.1:0-10732 GCA_030014255.1 Parauchenoglanis ngamensis
CAAGATATCAAAGGAGTGGCTTCAGGACAACTCTGTGAATGTCCTTGAGTGGCCCAGCCAGAGCCCAGACTTGAATCGGATTGAACATCTCTGGAGAGATCTTAAAATGGCTGTGCACCGACACTTCCCATCCAACCTGTCATGTTGTCATTATGGGGTGTTGTGCGTAGAATTCTGAGGAAAAAAATGAATTTAATCCATCTTGGAATAAGGCTGCAGCATAACAAAATGTGGAAAATGTAATGCGCTGTGAATATTTTCCGGATGCACTGTATATACAGAGGGGTTGTGTTGTGTGTGTTTTTAGACGTTGTATACAGAGGGGTTGTGTTGTGTGTTTTTAGACTTGGTTGTTGATGTGTTTGTTGTTGTCTGTGCTACAGCATGTGAAGTTTCACTCAGCGCTTGTTAGCATATCTAAATGAACCCCCATTAATGATTAATATTTATTCATCTAGCAACTTATGAAATATTTAGCTGGTATGGTGAAATAAAACATTTATGTTTTGAAAATACTATGCAAATTACATTTTATTTAAAAAAATAACTTTTAGTTTCGGTTGCTGACAGAATTTTTTTTAGTAACTACTAGTATATAAAATATAAGTAAATACAGTGCATGAATATAACATGTGAATAGGATATAATGTGGTTATAGTTTGTATTTATATTGATCATTTATGGATATGGACAGTCCATTGTCCATTTACTAGTGAAAAATCATGAAAAAGCATTACCTAGAATTGTACATCTCCTTTGACTTATTATGTATTGCTTCTGTGTTATGTAACGTTGCATCCTTAAGGATCATTGCCTCACTATGTGTTCCTGCATTTTGTGTCACTATGCATTGTTGCCTTTTTATGCAGCACTAAATTGTTATGCTATACTGCCTTGATATTCATCTCTGTGTTATGTGTTGCTATGTCGCTATATGCCTTGTTATGCAGCACTGCTTTGGTATGTATCACTGCCTCATTAACTATCACTGCATTATACATCATAATAACATTAATTAAAGTTAAGAAACTTTAAAATTAATGTTTTGGAATGGCCAAGTCAAAGTCCTGACCTTAATCCAATGGTGATGTTGTGCGAGCAGTTCATGTTAGGAAACCCATCAACATCCCATAGTTGAAGCTGTTCTGCACAGAGGAATTGGAAAATTCCTCCAAGTCAATGTGCAGGACTGATCAACAGTTACCAGAAATATTTAGTTGCAGTTATTGCTACACAAAGGGTCTGAAAACAAAGGTTCACATACTTTTGCCACTCACAAATATGAAATATTGGATCATTTTTCTTAATAAATAAATGACCAAGTATCATAATTTTGTCTTGTTTGTTTAATTGGTTTCTCTTTATCTACTTTTAGGACTTGTGTGAAAATCTGATGTTGTTTTAAGTCATATTTATACAGAAATATAGAAAATTCTAAAGGGTTCATAAACTTTCAAGCACCACTGTATGTCACTATGCATTGCTGTCTCATTATACAGCACTACATTATTATGCATTACTGCTTTGTTTTGCATCACTGCATTATGATTTGATATGTCATTGTGCATTGCTAACCTCATCATGCGTCACTGTGTCATTATGTGTCCTGATCCACTTATGCATCACTGGTTATTTATGCATTGCTGAGTCATTATGCATCACTTATTCATTATGCAACACAGACTTATTATGCACTGCTGTGTTGTTATATGTTCATTCTTCATTATGTCACTTCATTTGTACATGAACATTGAAATTCCTCACAAAAGAACAGAGTAATATATGAGAGAGTGGCATGTTAACTATGGCCTGAGGCAATGTGTATAGTTCAGTAGAAGCAGCAAGTGAAAAATGAAGGTTCAGTAATGGCAGGCAGTGAAATGACATCCACAATAAGGCTGAGCACTGAGGCCGGAGACCGCATGGTCACAGCATTTCAGTTTTGTTCCTCTGTGATGGAGTGCAGGTTAATGGAAGCTAGCTCTGTAGCCAAACAAAAAAAATCCTTTACAGCTTCTCATGTACACAAGAAACTTTCTCATGCACACATGAATGTTTCTGGTGTGCACAAGAAACTGTAAAGGAATTTTTTTGTTTAGGGTCTCCATGACTCTGTGTCCAAAAAAAGTAAAAAGAAAAAAAACCCAGCCAAGACACTAATTTCAATAGAATAACTCCATTTACTTATTTACTCTGCTTTAATACAAGCTTTTAGTATATAGCGTATGTGTATATATATATATATGCTCCTTATTACTTTTCCTATTCACAGTGGTTTTCCACCTCATTTAAACAGTGGAGCAATTTGCATGTTACAACAGAATAAAATATGCAAATTGTGTGCTCTGTTATAAACTCATATTAATTAAGAGCCATAGACATAATTAGCATTAGTCAGATGAATGGCTAATTAATTAGTCACAGTAGTCAAAATACAAATAAAGCTAATTGGCTACTAGCTGCATAACTTTTGCTAGCTATATAACTTTCTGCTTAAACTCACACTTAACCCTTTACTCCTTAACCTTTAACTCCAACTGATTTCAAGTTGCATATTTGACAGCTGTCAGGATCTGCCCCTTGCTACATGCGTGGTGTGCATTGTGAGCTCGGCCATGTGCGCAGTACTTTCAATATCTCCATTGCGCGTAGTGCAGAAGCACGCACTTCTGCATATTGGTGTGAACTACACGGACTACAGTTCCCATGATCTCCTGCATTCCACCACGTGACTGTCAATGGGATGCAGGTGCATCCTATTCATGCTCATTATGCTGTGTATATAAGGACTCTCTGTTGCTCTATGCTTTTGCGAAGCATTAGACTAGCCTCCACGTGTGCCACTGCTGAGCCTTAATTCTAGTGTTTTGTATTTCTGGTTTTTGGACTCTGTTTTCTGTTTTTGTACTTTGCTTATTACCTACCCCGTGATACTCTATTTGCCAATCGCTTGACCCCAGCCTGTTAATTGGATTACTCTTTTGCCTGCCGTTTATTGTACCTCTGTCTCTGTGTTTTATTAAATAATATGCCGTCTCCTAACCTGTGCATGTGTCCACCTACAACCTGTATACATAACAGAATGCTTGGCCGTAACCGGGACGCATCAGGAGAACAGGGTGACAGCTGTATACACACCATAACATTCTTCTTCCTACAGAAGGTAGGATTCTACACCCCAGGACCATATGACAGTGTGGAATTTCCCCCTAATGGCTTCCTACTCCAGTGTCGGCTATTTTTTGAGGATTTGTTAGATTCCAAACCTGCTGGGTGAGGTGCATGATTCGGTGGCTCATGGGACCCGCACTTACGTTCACAGAGGGCTTCATTGCCCTGGAGAACCCATTTTTAGGGAATCCGAGAGACTTTGGGGAAACACTCATGTGGTTCTATGGAGCCTGCAAAAGAGAGGCCCTCCAGAGGGAACAACCCCAAGAAATCTTGGGGGGCTGAGTGCATCAAGGAGCTGCCCCAGGAAGCCAACCAGGACGAATGCAGCGACGAGGCACTCCTACGCTCCCTCAAGGAGTCAAGAACTAGGATACTGCTCCTGAGCTCCCTCAAGCGGCTGAGAATGAGGCAACTGCTCCAGAGCCCCCTCAAGTGGCCAAGAACAAGGCTACCACTCCTGAGCCCCTTCAATTGCCAAAAACAAGGCAACTGCTCCTGAGCCCCCTCAAGTGGCCGAGAACGAGGCAACCCCTCCAGAGTCTGCTCAAGTGGCCGAGAATGAGGCAACCACTTCTGAGCCTCCTTCAAGTGGCCGAGAATGAGGCCACTGCTCCAGAGCCCCCTCCAGTGGAAGAAAGGGAGGCTTTTGCTCTGGAGCATGTTCCTGGTTTTGAGGATTATGTCGTCGCTCCTCCGCTAGACTTCGAAGATTATGCAGAGTCCATGTATATGTCAGAGTCCATGCTGGAGTCCATGCCTGAACCCATGTCCGTTCCCGAACCCATGCCCATGCCTGAGTTCATGCCCAAGCTAAAGTCCATGTCTGTATCCCTGTTCATGTCAGAGTCCAAGCCATAGTACAATCTCGAATCCATGCCAGAGTCCAAGTCCAAGCCCGCTACGGTCCAAGTCACAGAGACAGTTTGTGTTCAAACTACACGAAAGAGTTCCACCACAAGCCACAGAACAAGCTCCTGCCCAAACTACAAAACAAGTTCCAGTTCAAGCTGCAGTACCAGTTCCATGTCAAGTTTCAGAACCAGTTCCAGTCCAAGTTACAGACAAAGAACCTGTTCCTGTTCAAGCTACAGTATCAGTTCCGTGTCAAGCTACATAACCAGTTCCAATTCAAATTTCAAAGCTCATTCCTGTCACAGTTCAAGGCACAGAGCCTGTTCCAGAAACAGTCACAGTCAAGGTGCCCATTTCACTGACGTTTACAGCTCAAGTCATGGAGCCCAATCCTGTTCCCGCTCCAGTAATAGTCACACCTCAAGTCACAGAGTCTGTTCCTGTTCCAGTAACTGTACAGAGCCCATTCCTCTCTCAGCTGTAAGGATCTGCCCCTCGCTGTACCTACTGCCGAGCCTTAATTCCTGTGTTTTGTATTTCTGGTTTTTGGACTCTGTTTTCTGTTTTTGTACTTTCCTTATTGCCTAACCTGTGATACTCTATTTGCCAATCGCTCGGCCCCAGCCTGTTAGTTGGATTACTCTTCTGCCTGCCGTTTATTGTACCTCTGCCTCTGTATTTTAATAATCACTATTAAAATATATGCCATCTCTTATTCTGCATGTGTCCATCTACAACCTGTTTACATAACAACAGCCACATGCTCTTCATGTCCTACTTCACATATACTGTGCTTAAGGTGTTTGTGTCTATGTATCTTTATTTTTTACATTACAGGCCAGAGGTTTGGGCCCACACTCAAATAGACATGGGGGTGTTATGGGGGTGTTTTGGGGAGGAAGATCTGGAGACTTAGTCCAAATTAAAGGGATCATGAAAAAATAATATTACTCAATTCTTCATCACACAATGCTTTCTGTTTTTACATATCATTGGACATCAATGGACATCAAAGGTTTTACATATAATTGGACATCATATCATCTTTTCAGCAATTTTTAAAAAAAAATTTGCCATGAATCTGTGCTGCTGAGATAAAGGCAAAGGGGTTCATATTTCGATGAAAGTTGTACTTAAGCACTCACATTAATTAAATTGCACTTACAATTTATATTGTTACAATACTCTTCAAAACCAGTCAGTTACATTTGTTTTAGGTATTTCTAATATTTTTTTGTAATAAAAGTTTGACAAAGCAGAGTATCATTTGTTATTTTTTTTTTAAATCCGATGGTGGGTCCAACCCTCTGGCCTGTAGTGTAATTATTTCCTATAAGTCTGAGGAAATATTTTGGATAACCATTGTTCCATGCATCATTTTATGTAGCAGCATTCATCACGCCACATGGAGTTCAGAGTTTTTGGTTCTTAAATATTACAAATATTATTTTTTTCTTTGTTTTATAAAAAAATTAAAGTGAAGGACATTTTCTGATAGTGAATCAAAGCGGCATTTACCACAAGCCCATCTTCCAACAGCACTCTGATATAGAGTAAATGGCTTGATGGACGTGTGTGTGCGTAAATAAGAGAGATATTGCAAGGAGGTTCTCAGTGGCTCGTAATTGTCTGCATCTATCACCCGGCAATATCCTGCCAAAATGAAAAGAGATCCAATTATGCATCCCCTGCAGGCCATTAGCACAAACCTGCAGCCATGCAAAACACACAAATAAATAATACACTTGAGAAATATATGATATACAGGGAGCATGACTCGTCTTTGGAATTAACCCTGAGATGTGGATTTAAAGTCAAGCAAGACAGGAAAATACAAGTCTCTGCCTGAACAGAGATACATTTAGTCAATAATACTAGGGATGGATGTGTCTGTGACTGTGCATGGGCAGATTTTTAGATTATGATGAGCAGGGGCAGTCCTAGCCTGTTTGGTACATTAAGTATCTATACTTGTATTTCCTAATTTTCTTAGTGTATTCCTAGTGTATAATATTTTTGTATGTTTCAAATTTTTATTATTTTGTGTTTGTAGTTGGAGATTGTTAAGCTTAACATGTACTCACGGTCATAGTTAAAAATTAATTTATCCTATTTTTGTCACATTCTGATTATGTTACACATATGACAGCATTTATTACACAACTCCAACAGTAGATGATTTACTGAGCTGTAGTAAGAGTGGGAAATATGAACTTTTTGGTGATATTGATACCGTTGCGGTCAGAAGTTTACATGCAGTCTTCTTGGACATGAATGTCTTGGCAAATATTGAGCTTTTAAATGATTTATTTGAAATGTTCTTTTTTTCGGGGGAAGAATGAACACCATATATCTTCATTAGGAAAAAAAATGAATTTGGTTCATCAATTCTAATTTATTTTGGGGTTTCTGAAATCAACACAGGATTAAAATTATATATACGTGGTCAAAAATCTAATCCAGCACATCTAATATTTGGTTAAATGTCCCTTTTCAAGTTTCACTCTAATCAGATGCATTTGGTAGCCATCATCAGTACCCCTCCTTCTTTGTTATTCCATCCACTTTGTGCAGTGCACCAGTTCCACTGGCAGCAAAACAGCCCCAGAGCATGATGGTACCATTACCATGCTTAACAGGTGGTAGAGTGTTTCTCTGTACCGTTGGTGATTGGAACCACACAACACAATCTTTGTCTCATCTGACCATAAAACTTTCCTCCAGAAGGCTTTTTTTTGTCACTGTGGTTAGCTGCAAACTTCAGTCAAGCTTCAAGATGTTGGTTTAGGGCAGGTTCCTCTTTCCTGAATGGCAGTCTCAGCCCATGGTGATGTAAAACTTGCTTGACTGTAGACAGTGTTCCAGGAGCTTCCAGTTCATGGCAGACCTGTGCCTTGATGATTCCTGGGTCATTCCTGACCATCTGAGCAGAGGGTGACAGTTTGTTCTTTCAGATCTGGGCAAAGTTGCTACATCTCCCATTAATTTGTACCAAAGCCTTTTTATGTTGTGCACGGCTGTAGTCAATCATGATCAATAACAGGAGGCCAATAAGATGCCTTGGTCTTGGCAAGTTGAAAGACTTACAACACTACTGAAAAGTTGTGTGTATTGTGACGTTTGTGGCTATGCAGCACCGCCGTTGCCAGGAAGCAAGAGCTCCTCCCCATTGGGAATCCCTGGGAATTACATAGGGGAAACTCCACCACCCCCAGAGACATGTCACCACAGCAGGAGTGGGGCTGCCAAACCTGGCACGTCTGGAATAAGATTATTATTCATCCTCCAGACTATGGGGCCGATCATAAAAAGGAGGAAGCAAAACATGTGTGAGTGAAGCAACGCGATGCACTTAACATTTGGTCTGCCTTTTTTTCTGTTTGTTTGACTGTGAAGATTCCCTGTAAGTATGAGCAGACTTTGAGGATTCCTGGATATCACCAAGGAGTATCTTGGGCATGTGTTCCGCTGAACTCTCCATGTAGAGTCTCCAGAAGGCTGGGAGTATTTTGCCACCTCACTGATCACCGTGCATGGACTTTGCTTCACTTCACATTACTTCGCTTTGCTACCACACCATTTGAGTTGTTTTTCCCCCATGCACTGGTTAAGAGAAATAAAGATCACAAGTTTTGTTCACTGGATTCCCTGTTTCTGGCATTGTTTGTTTCATCCCAGAGTTGTCGCTTACTACAGTATGTACAATTTTGACCCTGTATGCATAATTTTGACTCTGATGATTTCTGAAAACCCAAAATAAAGTAAAACCTGAGAAACAAATACTTTTTTCCTTCTTTTAAAGATGTTTATTCTGCAGTTGTTCTTTCCCAAAAAAGAGCAAAAAGAAATAATTGAAAGCCCAGTATTTCCATGACATTCATGTCCATAATTACTATACATAAAACTTCTGACCATGAGTGTATGTTGAGCAATTATGAGCAATATGAGCAACTACAGTGATGTAAAGAATGGATTCTACCCATAAACTGAACTTAAACACATTCATCTTTTAATAAACCATTCATTCTCAGATCTTGTTAGACTAAAAAGATCTTGTCTCAGATCCTTTCAAAAACAAAATTAAACCATTATGCTGTAAATATTGATGGATGTTTACAGTTGCAGGCAGCTTCCTCACACAGTTACAGTTCAGTTACACACAGATTCCTGACTTACCAAGTCAAAATTTTAAATAAATTTTATTCACAATTAATATGTTGTTTCCTTAGAAAAGTAACTTTGTTAACACATTACCTAGCTTACAGACATGTCCACGATACACAGTCACTTACTGTGATTGTCATTAGACATTTTAAGCACAACTTTAGTTGAGACTGTCACAGAAGTAGGTGGCAGAGGGATGTGAAAGCAGCAAGAGATTTATACTAGGCAAACAGTTTAGAGCACACAAATCCAAAGAGTTAAGCAATAATCACAATCCAGTGACAGGCAAAGCTCATGCAAGGCACAAACAGGATATCAGAGGCAGAAACAAAACATCAATAACTATGTAGCTTCAAAACCAGATAACCATTGCAGGGACCAAAGCCTTAGTAACAACTGGACCAATGACACAGGACATAAGGTCACACAGTCATACATTCATAAGGACATGCAACATGAAGGAGGGCAATTAAAGTCCTTAAATAGTGCATGGGGTGATTGTAAACAGGTGTAGAAAGTCGGTAATCAATAGTCAGGTAACAGGAAGTGGTGAAATCTGTGTGTGCTGGGAAGTAAAGTCCTCAGCAGCCATATTTGAAGGCCTCTGGTATAGCTGAGAAACTGAGGCAGGTAGATGAATACAGGGAGTTCTGGCATATTTGGCCCATGGAATAAACTGCACCCAGTCCCCTTGGTTCTCTGAGCAGATCAAACAGAGGGAGCACTCAAATTCTTGGTTCACCCTCTCTGCCTGGCTGTTGGACTGTGGGTGGTATTCTGATTTGAGGCTTTCTGTGACTCCTACTTTCTCCATGAAGCTAGACCAAATGCTGGATTTGAACTGGCTACCTCTGTTGCTAAATTCATTGCTATGGCATGAATTTTTATTTTAGAGGGGAAAAAATATTTTACCCTAGTTTTTTTGGGGGGGTCCCTTTTTAAGCAATGATTTTAAAGTGCAATGTGATTCAGAACCTAAACAATCAAGCAAAGTTGCAATATCTTTAGAACATATCTTTAATATCTTAGTCCTCCTTATACTCTTCTGACACTATATGACTGATCACAATAACAGATTTCTGGCCAAGAAAACCAGTTGATTGACTTTATCTGGTTTGAAAGTTGCCCTTTGGCATATGATAATATTGCCACCAGTGCTGAGGACTTTCGGAGGGAGCACTTTTCATTGGAATGCACAAATACTTCCTAGCTGGTTGGCTGACCCTTGAAAAATTTCTCTCATTGACTTTCCTTCATTCTAGAGGATTTATCTCACAGTCTGAATTTGGTGTGGACAGGTAGGCTTTCAATTCTCCATCTATTGCTTCTTTCAGAGATGGGGATGTAGTGGTGTTGGCCATGGCTGAAGTAAGAGCAATTGAGGTTTGCAAAAAGCAGGCCAGTTCTTTCTTTGCCTTCTTTGGTGGTGATTGCCCTGGCTCAGGGCTCTGCGATATGTCAGCCTGAAGGAGGCTGAGATGATCCTGCTGGATGCTGTGCTTTTACAGTCAGCAAGGAGTATGTCAGCTCTGTGCTGGAAATTTGTTAGAAATCCACAACACTGAGTTGGTCCTTTTAAGAATCTCCTTAAATCAGCAAAAAAGGAAGGTACACAGTCATACATTCAAGACAACAGAAAATGGAAAGGAAAACAAAAAGCCCCCCATGCTCAACAAGGTGCGGTTTATATATGCAACAAACAGATTTCGACCAGGTTGATATTGCCCGCTTTGTTGGAGACCAAGCGAGGGAGGAAATGTTCAGTCTATTAGCAATTAGAAGAAGAACAAGAAACCTCTGTCCACTGTCCTTGAGTGTAGCTATTTCTTGTTCAGAGAAAGGCACTAAATATGAAAAAAAAACCTACAGATCCAGTGTACAGACATTCAGAGCTATTAATTGTTCATAAAGTAAAAACTCAAGGTCAGACATTAAACAGTGTAAACACATTAATTTCCACTACAGCTCTGATTCAGCTCTGGCTTGTATTCTCGCTATTTTGTTGCTGTCAATATATTTGGCTTGGAACCTTGGATCAACAAGTGAAACAGTATCCAACAGGTCAGTGGTGGGATGCTGATATTTGGCAGTGAGGTAATCGAGAACAGTCTTCATTGTTTTTCCTAGTTCAGTGTCACCATTCAGTTTCAATATGCTGATGTTCAGCAGGTGAAGGACTGACTTTACATACAACACACTCACCTGACTGTAAACTGGGAGTGCATCCCTTAGCAGACTCAGGGCCTTCTTCACAGACTCTATCAACTTGCCATGATGCCACCAAATGCCTTGTCTTCTTGTCTGCCATAAGGACTTGAGAAATGAACTTTTCCAGGACCAACACTTTCTCAGTCATATTGAGTCTGGAACCCCATTGTGTTGCTGACGTGGTGATTAGTTTTAGCTCAGGTAGTTTCTGCTTTGTTTAAGCCTCTCTCAAGTCCCTCTTTTTCTTCCAGCTGAAGGAGAAGAGATTTAATTTTTTTTAGAGATTTATTAATGAGCATTAAATTAATTTTAATTAATATTTATAAACTGTACT
>JAQMYM010005324.1:0-31234 GCA_030014255.1 Parauchenoglanis ngamensis
TATATATAGATAGATAGATATATAGATAGATATATATATAGATAGATATATATAGATATATATATAGATAGATAGATATATAGATAGATATATATATAGATAGATATATATATAGATAGATATCGATGCTCCACATAATCTAGGACTAAACATATCCAGATTAAATACATGCTGTTAATAAACAATGAAAACTTGCTTAATCATTACATAGTGATATTACATATTACAGATTACATATTCCAAACTAGAATGTGTGTATAGTCTTAATATTTCGTGCAATCATTAATTTATGATTTTCAGTCTCTTTTCTTGTTTTGTAACCGGATTCTCATTGCATTCCAGCTCTGACACTGAGATGTTATGAGTGTTACAGTAATTGTGAAACTAACGTACACGTTGGAAACTGTTCAGAAAGATGTTTTCGCCAGAAGACCGTGTCGTATGAGAGTAAGAACGACCGCTCAATATGAAATAAATTTCATGGGACTATCTTTGAAATACTTTTCTCTACTAAATTATTTCTTCTATTATCTAGATGGTATAATGATTTCAGTAGGTTCTAAGGGATGTCTTGATGGTGTTTGGTGTGAAAACTATAGTATGAATGGGGGAATTGGCAGATATACCTTTAGCCGCGAATGCTGCAATTCCGACCTCTGCAACGGTGGACCAGTTCCAGGTAGAACCAGCGCTTTTTCACACTCACATTCTTTAATAATATTTCAACACAGATTAACTTATTGTAAAACAGTAAGACAGAAAATTTTGAATTTGCAATCAGGACACAGCAGCTCTTTTCTCCTTCTTTCCCTGTTAAGATGTTGACCTTCGTCCCAACGGGAAAAAGTGTTACTTCTGTGTTGGAGACAACTGCTTAGGAAATCTGCAGTGTGAAGGAATCGAAGATCACTGCTTCACTTACATAGGTAAAACATACAGCAAAAGGGGGAAGAAAATCTAGACTGGGATATTCAACAAGGACAAGGTTATACATATACAGTACAGTGTGTATGCTTAATAATGATCTTAAATGGCATCAGCCGCATAACTGGAGACAATATCACACAAGAATATACATCAATTTAAAGATCCACTATATAGGATTTTGGGGGTGTCTATTAGCAAAAACAGAGTATATATATATTCCACAATATACTTATGGAATTCATCAGTATGTCCTCATTAGTGTATAATTATCTGTAACTCTGAATCATTGTGTTTTCGTAAGTTTACAATGAGCCCTTTATAATCTACATAGGGAGTGGGTCCACCTCTACAGAGCCGCCATGTTGCACCACTACAGTAGCCCAGAACGGACAAACCATCCATGTTATACATTTTTACAAGTAGCAGCGTGAATCCAGAAGATAAGAAAAAAGAAGAAAGAAGAGGAATCAGTGTTTGCTGGTGCTGGATAACAAGTTTGAAAGTCCACATTTGGACAAATGGAGGATCATACTTATTATTCAGTACAGAAAAAGCAAGAGAGTGTGAATGTAAGCACTTGGAAGTACGCTATAGGCACTTGACAGCCATCGTACGCTCTAATACACGCTTGGAGAGGGAGGGGTAAGAGAGGGGCGTTCAGGGGCAGAATCCTACATAGTGGACCTTTAAATTTAGAATCATGTGTAACATCTGTTTTACTCAAACATGAAATATTTGAAAGTAATTTTATTTGACTCCTGATTTATTCAGGTGAATAATGTGTGTCTCTTTCAGATGCTGCCACCGGCAAAGAGCTCAATATCAAAGGATGTGCAAGTAAAAATGCGTGTAGTCCTGCTTCATCACGCCTGCGTTTAGAAGGCACGAATGTCACAGAAATTTCTGTTAAGTGCTGTAAGGGGAACCTCTGTAATAGTGCTGAGAGCGTTACACTGAGTTTCCTCCTCATGTCGCTCTTACTGCTTTCCTCTTTCCTCCTCCACTGAGCTTCTTGCCGAGTCATCAGTTCTCTCTGTATACTTTTCTGTCCTTTATTGCTATTAAATGTACTGATAACATTTATTATTTTTAATCAACATCAATATTACACTGGCGTCCGAGCCAGGCTGTATTCCCGTCTCGCGCAGTGTTCCTGGGATATTCTCCAGATCCACCGTGACCCTGACATCTGTAAAGCAGTTACTGAAAGTGAGTGAGCAAGAGAGTGAGTTGTCTCACAGGCCAACTTATGAAGTTTCACTGCCCTCCTGTGGACATAATTGACATTACATCAATTCATTTGACATAAAATAACTCCTTATAATTTAACTCCTTAAATTAATTTTTTTTAAATTCTGAAATGTAAGAGATGTTGAGCTGTGGTACCAGAAATGACTGGGTATGTAAATCACAGTGTGGTGTAATGGTGTAATTTGGGGCAATTTGGTTTTACATTAGACATACTGTAGGTATCATCACAATAAAAGTTGCAATGGGGAATAAAAGCACTAAGAGTGCATCAGTTCTTTGTTATAAATGTGCTTATCCTGTTCCTGATTATGAGTTGGATCTGTCCCTTTGGTATTGTTAACTGCTATTCTTGTTCAATTTCACACTTTATATTCGCCGGTAGTAGGGGTGCGACTGCCGTATCTGTCGAGCCCCAGACTGGCTCATAACCACTAGCCTGCTTATTATAATGATTCATCTATGTTGTGTAACTTCAACTTTAATGCTTTCCCGTGTGTGTGTGTGTGTGTGTGTGTGTGCTTCAATAATTTGTCACTGCTCAAATAATATTGTTTGTCATTGAATTAATTGATTTATGAAATAGATTTCTTTTATCAGCCAAAATTGAATGATAACTAAGTTAATGACTTATCAGTATACATATACTGATGTTTATGACTTGACTTGGAGCGACACATCATCAGTTCATGCTGACTGCAGACAAGTTACATGATAAACGTGTATTAACTAATGATTCATTAAAATATGTCATGACTAACAAACGTATCCTTGCATCTTGACTTCATGGGACATAATAATAATAATAATAATAATGTTTATTTTACATTGCCAAGTACATGGCATAACTACAATTACTCCGTTAAATCACAATACAGCCTAACTGAATCTGCAGAGTTTCATACAAGTGAGAATTCATAAATTTGTTTAAAAAATATGCTCATTTTAACATGACACTTTACTGTTACGTGAGATACATTAATGGATCAGGTTTGCATAATCAATAATGGTCCAAATAGTAATAAGTTGTAGACAAATGCATATGGAAATATACTCATAAATGAAACACCCTAAAAATAAACAGGTACAAATACACAAAGATAAACCAGAGGAAAAAAAACACATTAACCAGGACTACAGGGAAGTGTAAAATTTAACACTGTACAAATAAGGTGGTACTTATAATTGGACAGTGATTAGAAATGCTGTTTGTTTGCTTTGCTCTCCTGCACTTGGCCACTCCGTCTGCTCCTTGGAGTATTCGCGTTTGCGAGGAGGAGCAGAAAATACAGTTTTTCAGCTTCATTAAACACATCCTACTGAGAAAACACTATAGCTATAAGGAAGTGTTCAGTGTTAAGAATTATATGTTTATGCACATTGCATAATAAGCTTGTGAAATAAAGCATAAAGGATGTGAAAGCATGCACCCCATGTAGCATACTAATTACAGTAATGGAGCTAAAACCCCGGGAAAATTTGACAAAACCAGCGACTCTTAAAACGCCAGCATTAGAAGGTTCAATATATAAATTAGCTTAGCGTGTTAGCCTTGTAAGCATTTTGAGACATGTAAGCTTGGCTTACCAAAAATGGTTTTATATTCATAACTAACTACATATTTTGTATTTAAAAAAATTCTGCTGATATTGCACAAACATTTTATAGACACTCATTGTGGTGTTTCCTCTCTTATGGTGTCACCTGAGTTTTTTTTGTTTTTTTTTCTCAATTGCTGCTGCTAACATGGTGACAAACCATGTAAAAGAGAAATGAATTAGACAAAAACAAAAATTAATGCGACAACACAATCTATTGACACGGACGTGAACGTATGTTATAAAAGGCACTACAGTACAGAGAGCATCCTGAACATCATTTCATTTTTATTTCTACTAGAGAAAGCTTTAAGTGAGCTGTTTTCATCCGAGCTCAGTAGAAGAGGATGGAGGAGACGAGGGACGAGCATGAGGAGGAAACTCCGTGTGAAGCTCTCAGTCCTGGTTACACAGGTTCTCCTCACAACACTGCACATTCTCAAAAATAAAATACGGGAAAAATGATTGCGGTGCATCGCAGATCTGCTTCTTTGCGCAACATTTAAAAATAAACTTCTTTTTGAAAAATGTAACTAGGAGAGAGAGAGAGAGTTTAAACAATTAATTTCAATCACTTTTTTTTCATCGTAAGTGCTAATGGTGTTAATAATTTCCGTGTCCTGGATTACATTGACTAGGTTTGACTAGGTGAGTCATTTATTAGTAATGACGCATCGTTTGTCAATTAATTATTTGTTTCAAATAGTTACTATAATATTATTGATTTTCTCTTGTGTAAGTAATAGAACAGATTATTAAAGTGTTACTGTGAATATTATTAAATGCACAGATTTGCATTACTCACCTGACGCAGTGAGGCAGTAATCGAAACCTGACGGACAGGCCCGCTTAACATATCTGCTACAAGTATTGCGATCACAGGAGTAACAACTCAGTTGGTCAGCATCAGCTAAAGAGAGAAATAGAATAAAATAATAAATGAGGCTCAACATAGATGGTATATGTATTCACATATGTCCCCAAATGAAACCAACAATAATTATTATTTAATTCTATTTATTTTTATTGAATTCTCTCTCTGCATCAGTAAAGGACATGGAAAAAGGACAGTAAGCCTGGTTTTTAATGCTCCCACACCACTGAATAAAAGCTTTATAGCAGCATATTCCATTCTTCATACACACTCACACACTAACCCTAGGGTTAGGGTGCATTTTGGCGCATATTCCATTTTCACATACTACTACTCGGATTCACGGCAGATTTGTCACACACAGGGACGCATGGGAATCAAGTTGATTTTTTTGCATTCTTATACTTTTGGAGTTTTTTAAAAGGGGCAATTTTACTTTTGCTTGAGTATGTTTATTTTGACGTAATTTAAATTGCCTCCAAGAGACATTACCATTGTGGCTATTGTTAATGCTAATATGTTTATTTGTGCTGTCTTGGCAGATAAATGACGGGAATCAAGATGTTAATATGACCTAATCTTTCCTGTTATAATACTGGCTTGACATTGGAAATGTTTAAATCATGTTCGAGTCTATTCCCTCCCGTTCACACGTTGACATGTTCCTTTTTAATTTGTTAGTGTAGTTTATTTTATATCATGTTTATTTTTTATTTCGTAAAATGTTTGTTGCTGATTTTAAATTAACATAAATAAAAAATAACATGTTATATGCATCTTGCATTGCCTGGGAAAGGTCCAGAACGACAATCTATCCACACCTCAGCAACTACACAGTTAAAGAAAAAGTAAGTAAAGCCAGCATGACACTTGCATGCAGATGTGGCAGAAAGGGTCACGCATTGTTGCATGCCAATGAGGGAACTACTCGTGAAAGTGTGATTGGGGCTTCACCCACCAGTGAAATGCATGCGTGTGTGTGTGTGTGTGTGTGTGTGTGTGTGCCAGGGTGTAACGGGATTTTGAATGATTTTCTTTGAATGATTGATTCGTATGATTTTCTTAATTTGTTATTTTTTAAAATTGGATTTGTTATGCATAGAATAGGGTTTGTGCACCTGCAATGAAGAATTTGAGAAGGTGTAACTGTAACTGTGTGTGTGGGAGAGAAAAAGGTTCAGATTTACTGATAGACGTGTAACTTCTTTCTACAATGACGAATTCCACTGTCACAAGTGTTCAGTTGTTAACCCCTAACCCTAACCCTAACCCTATGCACCAATAATATCTCCATTCTCTCTCTCTCGCGTTCTCTCTCACACACACATGCATACACATGATCTCTTACCTTTTGGTAAAAGCATGCAGATGAACACAAGTATCACTAGTGACCTCATTACAGGTGGAGTGCAGAAGGCAGGAGTGTGATGGTGTGAATGCGGGTTGTCCTGAGAGAGTGATCTGACGTCCAGCTTTATTATTGTGCACAGGGGGAGGGATTTAATGCATGCACAGGATGTACATCTGACAAAGAATTGGGCTAGGGTTAGTCCATTAACCCTAACCCTAACCCTAACCCTTTTACATATAAAATCCATTAATATACCAGGTAAAAGCAACACAGGACCGATAACAGATGTCATTACATGATGCAGAAAAATGTCTCCATGCTTTTATTACCTCTAGGTTGGACTATTTGCTGCCTGGAGGTTTCAGCAGTGTATAAACAAGCTCTATTCAGTCCGTACTAGAACTAAAAGTTTAATACTATTACCCTGTCTGATATATAAAGCTGCTACATGCTGTAAATGTAAATGTGAGTGAGTGTCTTTGGATTTGTAGACAAGCATCAGTATTGTAAATAAGATGATTGTGGCTACAGGAAGTCAGAGGAGAGAACACGAAACAGTGGTCTGAGTTGTGCTGTTGCAGGTCTCACATCATTCTGAAACAGCCCGCATGCAAACACAGTGGTTAGCAGCTTTTTTCCTAGTGTGTTCTGTCAAAGCATGTTTGTGTCCTCATCACCATCTCCTTAGACAACAGTCTGACACATGACGGATAAATTGTGCTTGAAATTGCAATATACCACAATTAACACAAACACTAAAAAACTAGCTAACAAACTAAAAAAAACGCTATAAAAAACAAACTAAAACAGCACCTAAAGGAACGCTTATTTCTAGTTTTTATTGTATATTATACGTCTTTAAGTGAGCTGCTCCAGAAGTCACTCTGATCAACGCTGTCATGTAAATGGAAATGTGTATGAGTGTTTTTGGCTTTGTACGCTGTCAAAAACAACCTATAGAATCTACACAATAAACGTGAGGGAGAAATTGGCACTCAATTTGTTTGGGGAGATCAAGCTCATAAAGGTTTATGCTAATGCTAATTTCACTCAGAATGATGCTAAACTGATCTGAATTCAAAATGGTGGGCAGCAGAAATGGACCAACTTAATTCCCACAAAACATTTATAATTAAAGTGGCTACATATACTTTCAACCAATTAACACGTATAAATGCTAGCTCTAGTCTGCTTTATTACCAATATTACTAGATTCATCAGTAGGCTAAACTGCTGTAGCTCTCTAGCTAGATACTAACTAGCAACTAGCATCTGAACTTATAGCTAGCAGCTGTAAGTTAGCTGCAAAATTTTATGTTAGGGGTTACAATTGTTGCAACAGCTTATGAGAACAGCTTATTTGTTTAGAAGTATGTATACAAATGTGCTTGACACTTAGTTTGAGCATAAATCAGTGTGTTAATGCACCAGGAGAGGTTGCTATGCTAATTTCTCTAAGCTAGCTGCTAAGCAAACTCTCTAAAGGACAACAATTATTAACCAGCAAGGTTTTTTTTTTTAGCTTAGCCACAATCAAGCTAACATTATTCTTCATTCATAAATGAACTGAAACCCTATTCTTTGTTAATGAGGCAAAATATATTAAATGTTACCCATTTGAATGTCATGTTCTGTGAATGTCAAAAAGTCCAACTTATTAAACTTGGGTGTATTTTATGAGGCTTTTGCATGTAGAGTTGACTTTAAAAAGTCTGCTTAAAGTTTCCACTTAGAGAGATTTCAGACACATCAGACTAACTCAGATTATGAACTGTATGCAATTTATTGAAGTTAATTAAAAATAATAAATGCAACAACAACAAAAAAATCCTTATTTTATAACTTAAAAGGTCAGAAAAGTAGACAAACAGTAAAGCTGGGTTTCTAAATGAAGCACAAAACAAACAACACAGGAAGAATCAATGATGAGTTCTCTAAATGAAGAGTAATAATTATCAGCCTTTCATAAATGATAGAGCAGTGAGAGAACTGATGAGCAAGCTCAGTGGAGAAGGAAAGAGCAAAGTAGGAAGAACAACGTGAGCGGGAACTCAGTGTCATTTAAAGAAACACGCCATCTTGAACAAAATTAGCAAAGCTGCTAAGACGCAGTGACACACTGATTAAATATTTCAACCTCCATAGTCAATATTACAAGGTTGTTGTTGTTTTTTTGCAGTGGCACGCACGTGTGACTCACTAGAACAAAATCTATCGGCTAAAATTGGGAATTTTGAATGCAAAATAAATTTTATAAAGCCTCCTAATGTTTTGCTTAACTGGTTAAGATCAAAACACTTATTTATTCAGATGGACAACACGTTTTGTGGTTTATTTAATGTTTAGCACATTTAAAAAAAACTGGATGTAGCAGATACCTGATATGGGCCCGGTTGCTAGGCGACGCTCACGTGGGTGCAATCAACACAAACGCGCTGCAGCTGGGCTTCACACTTTAAAAGCCCGTGGGAAGAACAGCTCAGCGTGCGGATGTTACGGTGTGTGATGCTGTGCTGGTTCTGGGTAGATTTTAACAAAAAGAGAAAAGATTTAAAGGAAAAAAAAAAGAAAAGATAAAAGGCTAATGTAAGAGAGTTGCCTCTTACTATATACACTATGTGATTCCCAATTCATCCGGCTTGGGACCGGCACCACGAAACACTCACTGTGGCCGGGATCATTCATACTCGCAATTTAGAATAGCCAATTAACCTAATTCACATGTTTTTGGACTGTGAGAGGAAACCCACACATGCGGGGAGACCATGCAAACTTAAACAGAAAGGCACACTGGGTGATCCAGGAATCGAACCCAGGACCTTTTGCTGTGAGGTGACAGTGCTAACTACCACACCACCTGTTATAATATACGAGTCCACAAGCACTACATATCGCTTATAAGAGCAGTAGCTCAGCGGTACGACGTGGGTGTGTTAGAAGCCAGAGGTCTTGGGTTGGTCAATCCAAAAATATAATTATTGTATGTAATCCTGTTTTGGTCTACATTTACCCCTACATTTGGGCCCCCAATCATAACAATGGAGTCTTCTACACTGATGATTTCTACAGGAATCAGAAATTCACAGACGTAGGTTAAGGAGAAGAGTTTAACTGTAACATCAGGGTGCTGCTGCAATACACGCGTCATTTATTTGCTTCTTTCAAGCTTGTTATAGTTCATTTTGTGACAGTGTTTTTGGTTAAAAGCAATAGAATTGAATGAAATAAACCCTCATGCACAGGTTTAAACCCTAACCCTAACCCTAACCCTAGGGTCATAACCACTATGAAATGGAAGGTGTTGAATTTATTCAAAAATAATATTAATAGAGTCTTAAAACTCATGTTGTAATGGCATGCAGCATGTGTTTGCATACGGCAGATAAGACCGAGTTACTGTAAGCCTGTTGTATTGTCATAAACTCAGCGTTTCTCAGCACCAGCGCTGGAGAGGAAGTCCAGAGTACTTTCAGAGCAAATTCACTATACAATATCTGTGAATATGAAAAACCTGGCTTTTACATGAGTAATGTGATGAGATCATACAACTCTTATTGCCTTGGGGGCAGAATTCTCAGGATCTGCAGCGTAAAGCTCTGCATGATACCGCAATTCTGTTTCAGTTTGGAAAGTCAGGCATTTTTAAAGTCATGTTAAAGGAATAGTGTAACTAAGGTTGATGCAGCATTGTCACATGGTGAATGTCCAAAAAATACACGTTGTTCCTTTCAGCAGGGACATATTTTTCATTGAACATGTGCGATGGCCCAGAAGGGCAATGTACCTAAAGCCTTAAATAAAAAATTCAACTTTAAAAATAAGAGTTGTAAAAAAAAGGTCAGCTTTAGATTATAATTTTTTTAATTTTAAATAAAAGAAGTCAACTTTAAATAAAAGTCAACTGACTTTTTTTATTTAAAGCTGACTCTTAATTTAAGTTTGATTTCTTTCTTTCTTTTTTTTTTTACAATTAACATTTTTTATTTAAAGTTGCCTTTTTTTTTAGGTACCTTGCCCTTCTGTTAGACCATAATCATGCTATACATCTCCATATCCCGAACAATACTCATTTATTCATCCAGCACTTTTTCCTCCCCAACATAAAATGAAGCCAGCAGAGCAGTATGGGCTTTAAACATTAAAAACATTAAATGCAGCTAGTTCTTTTCCTTTAACTATGTGGATACATTATGCGTGTATTAATTTGCTCCACATTAATTTTATTAAACTCTGTTATTCATTTCATTGCTCAGCACTTATACACTGCCTTTAGCTTTGATTATGGCACGCATCATTTGATTCGCTGTGGCGTCGTTTCGATGAGCTTCTGCTTCTCTTTCACAATTTGAGCCCGATGAATCCCGGCATTGTCATGTTGGAATACGCCCGTGCCGTCAGGGAAGAAGAAACTCATTCAGTACTAGATGACTGCTTCACTTACATAGGTAAAACATACAGCAAAAATGAGGAAGAAAATCTAGACTGGGATATTCAACAAGGACAAGGTTATACATATACAGTACAGTGTGTATGCTTAATAATGATCTTAAATGGCATCAGCCGCATAACTGGAGACAATATCACACAAGAATATACATCAATTTAAAGATCCACTATATAGGATTTTGGGGGTGTCTATTAGCAAAAACAGAGTATATATATATTCCACAATATACTTATGGAATTCATCAGTATGTCCTCATTAGTGTATAATTATCTGTAACTCTGAATCATTGTGTTTTCGTAAGTTTACAATGAGCCCTTTATAATCTACATAGGGAGTGGGTCCACCTCTACAGAGCCGCCATGTTGCACCACTACAGTAGCCCAGAACGGACAAACCATCCATGTTATACATTTTTACAAGTAGCAGCGTGAATCCAGAAGATAAGAAAAAAGAAGAAAGAAGAGGAATCAGTGTTTGCTGGTGCTGGATAACAAGTTTGAAAGTCCACATTTGGACAAATGGAGGATCATACTTATTATTCAGTACAGAAAAAGCAAGAGAGTGTGAATGTAAGCACTTGGAAGTACGCTATAGGCACTTGACAGCCATCGTACGCTCTAATACACGCTTGGAGAGGGAGGGGTAAGAGAGGGGCGTTCAGGGGCAGAATCCTACATAGTGGACCTTTAAATTTAGAATCATGTGTAACATCTGTTTTACTCAAACATGAAATATTTGAAAGTAATTTTATTTGACTCCTGATTTATTCAGGTGAATAATGTGTGTCTCTTTCAGATGCTGCCACCGGCAAAGAGCTCAATATCAAAGGATGTGCAAGTAAAAATGCGTGTAGTCCTGCTTCATCACGCCTGCGTTTAGAAGGCACGAATGTCACAGAAATTTCTGTTAAGTGCTGTAAGGGGAACCTCTGTAATAGTGCTGAGAGCGTTACACTGAGTTTCCTCCTCATGTCGCTCTTACTGCTTTCCTCTTTCCTCCTCCACTGAGCTTCTTGCCGAGTCATCAGTTCTCTCTGTATACTTTTCTGTCCTTTATTGCTATTAAATGTACTGATAACATTTATTATTTTTAATCAACATCAATATTACACTGGCGTCCGAGCCAGGCTGTATTCCCGTCTCGCGCAGTGTTCCTGGGATATTCTCCAGATCCACCGTGACCCTGACATCTGTAAAGCAGTTACTGAAAGTGAGTGAGCAAGCACAACTTATGAAGTTTCACTGCCCTCCTGTGGACATAATTGACATTACATCAATTCATTTGACAGAATAACTCCTTATAATTTAACTCCTTAAATTAATATATTTTTTTTATTCTGAAATGTAAGAGATGTTGAGCTGTGGTACCAGAAATACACACAAACCACAATATTGGATTGGATTAGATTGGATTGGATAGTCTTTATTGTCCCCAATTTTGTTAATAAATAAGTGACCAAGTGTAATATTTGTCTTCCATTAGTTTAACTGGGTTCTCTTTATCTAGGGCTTGTTTACATATCTGATGATGTTTTAAGTCATATTTATGCAGAAAAATAGAAAATTTAAAAGGGTTCACAAATTTCAAGCACCACTTTATATTAGGTCATTAAAATATAGTTATTACAGTTATACAGTTCTAATGGAACAGATGGAAAATGAAAAGGAACGGAATGATGTATGCGGAAGCATATGCACTCATAATTCTTCATTCATTTATTCAGATTTTTATTTATTATAATTTATCACTCATTTATACACAATAATACTGAGCTGCCACTCAGGCCCTGCTGTGGAGTTGCACTGTCCCCTTGTGGAGAACAAACCCCTTAACATTACATTTCATTCACCATGTCCTTTTGCTGTTTCCAGAAGCAGACTGTTTGAATGCCAAGAAAAAGAGTGCATAAACGTATTACATAATTTAAGGATAATTTAAGACTGACTGAGATAACTGATGCTCATTTCAGCATTGTATCCAAATTATCTCCAAATATGTCTCAGTGAAGTGAGATTGTGAAGGGCTAAGAGAAGGTGAGAGAAGCTTTAATAAAATAAAACGTATACATCGAGACCTGCCTCATGCACACGCCTGAAATTTAGATACGTCACACCGGCGGCTTTACCTTCTGCCAATCAAAAAAGTAATGTGTAGTTCATTTGTCAGTTGTTATTTAATATTCTTAACAGTGGTTTTTGCTTTGAAAGCTTGATTCAATTTTGCTTGATGCAAATTTTTTAGAATAATTTATCATTTCTTATGTGCTTTCTCTACTACTCTTATGTGCTTCTCACAGTTCAGCAACAATGAATATCCCTGTGGCACGTCATACTAGTTAAAGTTTATCAGATTAGCTGGTGTCCCAAATTACCGTAATTCATCTTATAAAGTTTTAAAGTATGGGGTAAAGGCACCCCCTGCCTTGGCAATAAACAAACAAACAAATTGAATTCTAATAAAGATAAATTAAATATATACACACACTTTTTTTATACTGGAATATTTTGGGTTTAGCGTAAGACTGAGACGAGGGATTTCATTTTTTTGTTTAATTTACTTATTTTCAGAATGTGTATTAATCAGTCAGATTTGTCTATGCCGATTACGACTGACGCAACCACAGAGGGATTTAATTTCTGTTACACACACACACAACACACACTGCACGCATGTGTGGCACTTCGTTTGCAGGAATCCGACAAGATTCTGGATCGTGAGGACTTTTTGTTTTTGTTGCATACACAGTATGCTGCAAAGAAACTTATTTGAAATAAGTAAATATGTCCCAAAATAGGTTGAATGGTCTTATATTTGTTATATAATAATCCCATAATGACAAAAATTAGACAAACTTTCTTTGATAAGATGTTAATGTTTTTTTTCTGTTTATAAATTTTGCAAATGTGAAAAAAGTTTTTGGAGTGAGTGTATTCATGTTTTTCTTAACATTTCATTTTTTTCACATTCATTTATCTATTCAGGTGTAAAAAAATGACAGTTTTATTGTTTCATTGTCAAGCTGAAATACGGCAGGAGGTTATGAGTGAAACCTGTAAATAATCTGCAATTACAAGGAAGTAAATTAATTTCACAACTTTGGCAGGAATCACAATGGTGACTTCAGAAGAAATGAAAGTAGAAAGAAATGAGTGTAGGCCGTCTGTGCTCAATACACACCAATTTGCAAAACTAATTTAAGATGGAGAACGCTGAAATGAAACTAAGTGTTACATCTAAGTAAAATATACCAAAATGGGATGTTTTTACTAAAATTAAGAGTAATATTCTTTAAAGAACTTCCTTTAACAGACTACAATATAATTACTATGATAAACCATCTCATAATGATATATTGACATGAAATTAAAGAACGAACATAAAATGCTGATATTAATTACGATATCAGTTTCAGCAAACTTCATCTCATAAAAATATGTTTAGGAAGCCAGCGGTTTTCCATTGTATGGTGAACTGACCTGTAAATATGACAAATAAACATTAAATAATTATTGATAAACATGAAATTCTTATAGAGTAAATCAACCTTTCATTATAAAAATGATTAACATACTATAACAAACACGTACCGATAGTTTGAACTTTATGGAAAGAAATAATTCTCCATATTTATAAAGGAATAAACCATTAAATCAACACTCTTTGGCTGAATCAGGACATAAAGCTCCCAGTAATGGTGCACAGGATATATAGAAGAGACTAAACATCAAAAACTGTTATTTCTCAGACAATATACAGATAGACAATCTATTCAGATATTGTCCTGAGACAGACTTTACAATGAATATTACTAGTTACTTTTCTATGATAAAAATAAAGCAGATTAATGTGTTTAACTGGAGCAGATTATAGTAAAGGTCAGTTCTGAGCTCTGTGAGGCAAAAGATTCAGAAGAACTGTAATGATCACAATTGATAAAGTTATTTAAAAGAATTGACAGGTTTAGGCAACGATACAGTAAATCCCTCCCCCTGTGCACCATCCTCCTCCTCCTCCTCCGTCTGTACAGTAATAAAGCTGGATGTCCGATCACTCTCTCAGGACAACCTGCTCCACCTTCACACTCTCACACTCCTGCCTTCTGCACTCCACCTGCAATGAGCTCACTAGTGATACTCGTGTTCATCTGCATGCTTTTACCCAAAGGTAAGAAATCTTGTGTGTGTGTGTGTGTGTGTGTGTGTGTGTGTGTGTGTGTGTGTGTGTGTGTAAAAGAGCCAGACAGAGAGAAAGCGAGAGAGAGGGAGACATGTGCAGCAAAATAGTATTTTTACACTTACAAATACTTTGAATGACTTACAGTGCACGCTTTAACATATCTCTGAATGTGCATAGTAAAAATAGTAAGTATTGTATATTGTAAAGTATTGTAAACGTACAAACAAACAACTAATCTGTATTGTGTAATAAATTTCTTTTTCCTCATAAACACACTCCGGAGTTGTGTGAACTCCGACCTCCTGTAACTGATTCTTATTAAATTGTGTATGAGCATTAATCTGAGAGGATGTTTTCCAGCAACTTGTGCAACTCCGGGCAATTCCAGCAACTCTGTACGGGACACCCTCACTGATATCCAGCAGTTCTTTGGCAACGGTGAGTTTGCTAGTCATCCTCATGCCCATTTGCATGCGTCTATTCAAAGCGAAGGAATAAAATAATGATTGCTGGTTTCATTTTGGTAACATCTATGTTGAGCCTGATTTATTTTATTATTCCATTTCCCTCTTTAGTGTTTGCTGGCCAACTGACATGTTTCACCTGTAATCCCCCTTTCTGTGCCGCATATGATAAGCAGACCTGTCCTTCAAATCTAAAATACTGCCTCACTGCATCAGGTGAATAATGCAAATCTGTGCATTTAAAAATATTCTCAGTAACTTTACAATATGGATTCTTAATAATCTATTCTAATCCCTATGCAAGACCAAATCATGAAGTAATGTAGTAACTATTTGAAACAAATGATTAAGCATTTTGCATCATTACTAATGAGAGACCCATCCACCTAGTTTACTGTACACACATCCAATGTTTCTTTATATAATCCAGAACGCAAAAACTATTAAAACAGCACTTAAATTGTTACTGAGACCAATGTTTATTCTCTCTCTCTCTCTCTCTCTCTCTCTCTCTCTCTCTCTCTCTCTCCTAGCTAGTATTCTTGACCAGAAGCCGATTATGAAAACCTGTGCAACACAGGCGATGTGTGATGTGACTCAGTCAGTATTACTGGGAGGCCTTATTGGAAATGTGAAGTGTTGTCAGACGTACCTGTGTAACGGTGCTGAGAGCTTCACACTGAATTTCCTCCTCATGTTCATCCCTCTGCTGTCCTCCATCCTCTTCTACTGAGCTCTGATGAAAACAGCTCACTTAAATCTTTATCTAGTACAAGATGAAAAATAATAATGATCTTAGAACAGAGAATGATAGAAATAAGAAAAATTATCTTCTGAGTGCTCTCTCTACTGTAGTATCATTTGTACATTTCTGTCAATAAATGTTTTTGACTCATAACTGCATTAATATTTGTGTTTGTCCAATTAATTTCACTTTCAAGTGTGCACTTTGTCACCAAGTAAGCAGCAGTAGCAGTGTATTAGCTCATTAGCAGCAGTCACAGTATATTAATGCAGTAGCAGTCTTTTAATTATATTAGCTCATTAGCAGCAGTAGCAGAATACTAACTCATTGGCAGCTAAAGAAATTGTTAGCAGCAGGAGCAGCTGATCCTCCTGCTAACAACTGCTATTGCTGCTAATGGGCTTATATACTGCCACTGATGCTAATGAACTAATATTCTAGTATATGAGCTTTGTATCTTGGGTTTTGGGTCATTATCCCATCTGTATTGTGAAATGCTGCCCTATCAGATTTGTAGCATTTGACTGAATCTGATCAGAAAGTATAGCTCTATACGTTATTATTATTATTATTATTATTATTATTATTATTATTATTATGCCATTTCCATCAGCAGTCACATCATCAATAAACACCAGTGACCCAGTACATAGAGGTGAAGTACAATTCTGTATCTATTTTGCATTTTCTGATCACATGTGTAATGTGTAATTGGCGTTCTGCAGGTGTTAGAAATGTCATGGATGTTAGTATACAGACATGCAGGACACCAGCTACATGTGTAAATGGAAGCCTGAACTTTAATTATTGAATTAGTGAACACGGCCACCGATGCCAAATTCTGCAGCACTGATCTCTGCAATAATGAAACACTGACTGGTTAAACAAAGCATTTTTAAAAAATATTTCCATTTCTGCCACCACACATTTCATTTAAACTCTTAAATTTAGAGCTGCAAGCAGCAATCTGCAGGGTCCAAGGTTCCTTTCACAAACAGCACCATCACCAATGCCTACATTAAACAGAATAATAAAGAAACCATGATGAACGTGCTGTTCAGGTGTGAAATGCCTGCTGAGAGCTGATGTCACATCATGTTTTTGTAACCAAGAATCCAAGTCATCATTAGGAACCCAATTCACCTGATGCACAAGATGGTGTCTGTTAACTTCTCTGTATGCGTGGTTTGAATTCTCATTTCCAATTGTAGTAGTTGTGAGGAGAATTGTGAGGAATCATGAGTGTTTTTAAAATTAAGGAAAAGCAATTCATGTATCAACAGCAAGAGAAGACGACAAAGAAGCTGTACCTTCTCTGTACCTTCAATGTTTGGGAATGAAGGACCTTCCCTGGACTTAGCAACATCTGACTCCGACTCTGAAATGAGTGCAGTCACAGCCCATACCCACCAACACTTACTTTAATGGTTCTCCTAACTTTGATACAAATATTGCAGTAAATGGTATTAACATTAACAATAAATGGCTTAGACATATGTGTCATGCTTATGCTGTTTCCTTTGCAAAACAAAAATGGTTCATTAAATTTGGAAATATCAACTGGAAAACTGTTCGGAATATTAATAATAGATATTGTGCGGAAAAGTAAAACAAGTTTCATTTGAAATTAATTAATTTACTTATATACAATATTTATTAAATATTATTTAATTTACTGAGCTAAAAAGATTATGCAAAGATTTAAAAATTACACTGATCCTAACTGTATGTTTGTAACTCTGCTGTGGAATCTATCTTTCATCATTTTCCATTTAATTCTTTTTTTTTTTTGCTTAATTTATGTTTTGGAATTAGACTCCAGCCGGATGATAAACAATTCTTTTATGGGAAAAAGGATGCTAATTGAAATGTATTTTGAATCTTATAATTTTAGATGGAAAATATTGTAAATGGGGAAAAATCCGCCCCAACGATACACCAATTCAGAGTAGAAACAGAACACTACTTTGATACCTTATGTGGACTGAAAAAAGATGTAAAACTTTGAATATACTGAGGTTCTTGAATGTTCTTTAATTTTTTTTCTCTCTTTTACATTGTAACGCTTGCCTTTTTTTTTTTTTTGTGTATGTATTTGTATCTAATAAATGAATTTAAAAAGGAAAACCTGACAACACTTACATTTTCCCCTGGTTTCGCCTGTATTTCAAGGCCATCTACCAGCACCGTCCCATTTTATTGTATCTACCAGGAAACTCACGTATTTTACATTGACCTCAAACTTTATAAAAAATGATTGGCGCACACGGATCCATAAATTAAGCATGATTATTTGATGTCCACATTTTGAGGGAAAGATTTATTGAGGAAAAGGTAGGGTTTTGTTTTTTGTTTAAGAAAAGGGTACGAACACTCGTCCAGACAGTATACCCACAGTCTCAGTTATAAAGGAGGCCAGGAAATTTCCGTTTATGCTGCAACCTCGACTTTGCACGGTTTAAACTTAAGCCTATAAACATTCTCTTGCCATCTTATCCTCCCTCAGATTGGGGTGTGAGTCGACCATTTTGTGTCGCGCATTTTTGCAGGAGTTTATTTCATAACGTATGTGCCACATTCAGCTGCATCACCAGCACTTTCACCCAGCAGCTTCTACCCAATGATAAGCTCAGTGGGTTAACGCAGTGGGGTGTTATGCTTGAGTTCCCTGATTTGAATCTCCCCTGCTTTCACTCTTACTTCACCTTATGCTTATGATCCCTAATTTGAATCTCACCTCAACACTATCACTGCACTGCGCTGAGGTTGCCAGTCCCCCAACCGTATGCAGGAGAAGCCAGGCAGTGCAATTCCTTTATATTGCAGTACTTGCCTGTTTTTAAAATGTAGTCATCACAGTTTCCCTCTGAACATGATAAGATCTCCCATATGATTGCCTATATTAACTGGTAGAGCACTATCATGGGCCACAGCAGTTTGGCAGAACAAGTTAATTGCCAAGATAATGTGATAAAGATAACGAACAAATGCTCAAAATGAGGAGGGTTTTTACTCAAGGTTTGCTAAAGAGATAATTTGATTACCTAAGTGAGTTATTCAAGAACAGATTTATTGAGGGATGGATATATTGAGTGAAGTAGTCTATTTTAAGGGAAAGACTTATTGAAGATAAGATATTCTGATGAAGAAGAAGATCATGCTGCAAGTTCGGCTTGGCAGTGGTTTAAACTTAACATGTAAACAGCCCCTCACCATGTTGTCTTCCTTCAGTCTCACTCTCCCTGCTCGGGCATATTGGTTTCATTCTTTGTTTTCAGTTCACTGGCGAGCAATGGGCATATTCAGCTTTTCTCCACCCTGAGCACTTCCCCATAACAGTCTCATACACTAAACAGTCTCATACAGCGATCCCCTTTATAGTAAGGAATTGTAATTAAAAATGAAAATGAAACCTCAAACTAAACTGAGAACAATAACAATCAATGACTTTCTGAAGGTTTAGTTCTGAATTGTAATCCAAAGTAATAAGCACAACAGTGCTTCGTCATCTGCGAAACAGGAAAACAACAAGGAGATAAATGACATTTAGTTCAAAAACTCTACACATGGTGGATGGCGAGTCATAGAAACTATAAGGAATGTTCCAGTAACAAAATAAATTGCACACTGCAGTGATGTTAATGGGAATAACTTTATAGAGTTTGGAGCTGTGAGAAAAAAATCACGGAGTGAGCATGGTAGTAAGCAGAGTTAGATAGCATGCAAAGACAGCAGAGAGTTGAGAGGGGGAGGGCAGGTTCACGGCACAGTACAGGATTCACTGTCTAAATGAATGTTGACTCCATAGGCTGGTTGGTTGGTTATCTACACCTTTTTCCTATTACTATGTGGAGTCCATGTGGATAGCATTGCGCAGGTATGGTTAAGGGCCTTGCCCATAGGCCCAAGTGACAGCCAGGTGGTGCCGGGGCTCAAACCCGATGCCGACGTTTTGATCAGCAACCCAGTTGAGTCTTAACCGTTGAGTCACCATAGTCTGTATAGACAGTCTACACAAAATTACTAAACAATATCATTTCCTGCCAAGATGTACCATCCTACTTGATTTTCAGTTTATAATGTGGTGTGAGCATTTGATTTTTGGCTTTGTGTGCTCTGAACTAACAGGTGCAGCCTTTAGAAGAGTTGTCCTTGTGCAGAGAATCAGTCACCGATTCAGGTTGAATAAGTGGTGATGTCATGCATTGAGTTTATCTTCATGCATGCAGCTTTCAGGTCGTTTGCAGGTGCAGAACTTGTGCAGTTCATTTGACTTTATAACTCGCAGAGGTCTGGCTGTCATGTGAACTTGAAAGTGAAAGTAATTTGAATGGAAAAGAAAGAAAACACACACCTGTGCATCCATGTCCATGTCACACCAGAGAGAGAGAGAGAGAGAGAGAGAGAGAGAGAGAGAGAGAGAGTGTGCAGGATAATGTCTCATAGGTCATTTTAGCTGTTTTACCTGTGTGATGGGCCAGGTGTGGCGTCCTTTCAGTTTCTGTATAAGTAAAACAGTCTGTGCATTCATGGCACCTACAGAGCTTACTGGCTGAAAAAGTTCATACAAGCACAATGCATACAAGAGTAAATGATGGGTAAGGTCTGATGATTGAGGAATAAAACGCAACATGTGGTGCTGTTATGGGATCAGTGATTGGGTGCTAAGATAAAGTGGAGTTATTGTTACCATTCTGAAGTTGATTATTTTCTTATAATGCCCAAATGGGTTTTGATTCTTCTTATTCCATGGCAATTTGCCAACAGCGACCATTTTAATGTATTAAAGAAAACATTGACATCTGATCCCATGACATGACATTTTTTAAAATCCTTTTTTTAATCTGCTTACAGTTATATTTGATAATTGTGAAACACCTTAGTTCCTGTTCTCACTTGTTAAAGCAGCTATAAACAGTCGTTCCTTCACCAGTGTCTCTTTTCTCTTTTCTCCTCTGTCTTGAAAACTACTGGAAGCCCCAACCCCCCCCAAGTTACAGTTTTATATCTGACTGTTACAAAGCTCTCTCTCGCTCATTCACAGTCCAACAAGGGGACAATATGTTGTCCATGAAAGGATACACGAATAAGTCTGTCTGCGATGCAGCTGGAATATCAAGCGGACAAAGAATCGTCCTGGTAAATGAGAAGTGCTGTGGGTGGAGTCTGTGTGAGAGCTTCACAGTGCGTTTCCTTCACATGATTTTCCCTCTGCTTTCCTCCATCCATTTCTATTGAGTTCACTGAGCTCACAAAACTATTTAGAAAATGAAAAATAGAAACCAAAATTTCTTTTAAGGTGTAGACTGAAGAATTATTCTTTTTTTCACAGTTCCTGTTAGTGTTAACTCTGCTGTACAGCTGTGTCAAATGTACTTTATCCCAGTTTTCCATCTGGAGACTGTGTATAAAATCATATAAAGTGTGATTGCACTTGTGTATATATGACAGTTACGAGGACGGTGAACAGAAAAAATCTAAACAAAATGATCAACAAGAAAATGAACAAATTAATGAATAAACAAATAAATGCGCATTAGCAGAATGACAGTATTTTATGGACAAAATCGCCTTCCTCCACCCTACTGTCCATTACTACAAAACTGGATATCGTCTTCAACCTGATTCATTTTAAATCCTGCTTCTGTCCTTTTATTGCTTTTTTGTTGTTTTCCCCCATGTTCTCCCAGCGTGCCAGCTCGCCCCATCACATGACACCTACTAAAATATGAATCGGCGAATACTTGAAAAAGTATTTTGGTCTCTTTAATGTCTTTTTCTTTCATGTTCCTTGTACAGTTACAGTATACATGAATGGGGAAATGATTTTGGTTGCTCTGTTCAGTAACTTGAAAATAGTCTTAAAAACAAATATCTAATTGAATAGAATAATTGAATAATTGAATCTAATTGAATTCAATGATACACGCAAGTCAAATAGAGTCAAAAATATATTCAGATTTCACTCCTTATATTCAGACTTTTGAGGCCCTGTATATCAAATATTTAAACTGAGGAAGTTTATTGTTTGATTAAAAGTTGTTTAATGCTAAAAAAAAAAAAAAAACTTTTCACAACTAATGAGCATCCCAGAGAGTCGTAAAGATGGAGAGTGGTTCACCACTCTGTGCAAGACTGTGTGGGCAAACAGTGCAACAATTTAAGTATAATCTTCCTCAACGTAAAATTGCAAACAATTTGAGTATCTCATCATCTACGATACATATCATTAAAAGATCAAGAGAATCCAGAGAAATCTCTGTACGCAAGGGACAAGGGTGAAAACCAATATTGGATGGCTGTGGTCTTCGGGCTCTCAGACGGCACTGCATTAAAAACAGACACGTTTCTGTAGTGAAAATCACTGCATGGACTCAGGAACACTTCTCAAAACCATCCGTGAACACAGTTCATTGCTGCATCTGTCATGACCCGCTCCTCGCAACATGCACAGCGCGCCGTGATGACTCGGCCACGCGCGCCGTGTTTCCTCCATCTCGTATACTTTGGATTACTTTTCTGCCTGCCGTTATTGTACCTCTGCCCATTGTGTTTTAATAAACCTTACCTCCGTCTCCTGATCCTGCACTTGTGTCTCACCATGCCTCCATGGCGCAAGCACCATGACAGCATCCACAAATGCAGGTTAAAACTCAACCATGCAAAAAAGAAACCATATATAACATGATACAGAATGACCACTGCCTTCTCTGGGCCCAAGCTCATTTAAGATGGAAATTAAAAAATCATGGACGCGGCGTCCTCCGGGCTAAAGAGGACAGGGACTGTCTGGTTGTTATCAGCGCACAGTACAAAAGCCAGCATCTATGATGCTATGGGGGGCATTAGTGCACATGGCATGGGTAGCTTGCACATCTGGGAAGGCAACATTAATACTGAATGATATATACAGGTTTTGGAGCGACATATTTTCCTGTAACTGCATGACATGTAATGTTTTACTCCTTGCTAATGGGCCTAAGATACAGTAATTCAGTAGTAGTGTATAATACTGTACAAACAAACAATATCTTGCTAACCTAATATCATTTAATTCTTTGGTTTGTTAGAAATTTGTGTAATTACATTGCATTAAGTTATTTTGAGCATGACAGAGGAGATAAGGGCGACAGTCTGTAAACACCTTTAAAAGAAATCTTAAGACATACCGTTTCAGCTCAGCATTTTTAATAATTTATTCATCTTGAATTATTTATTCGGTTTTAATCTGACTATGCATCTTTCATTATACCGTTAAGCACCTTGTATTTGTGCTATTTTGCACACAAGGCACTATATAAATAAAGTTTGATTAGAGTTTCACTTATCATCGCACTGGGACCAACCTGATTGTAAAGTATTGTTAAGCGTCTAGATAAAATTTTGCTTTATTTGTTTTAAACCAAGAATTATATTGACATCTGATTGAATTGCAAATCAACTGCTAGCTCAAATGAATTCATTTAAATATGAAAATTTTGAAAGAAGAAAACAGCAAAATCATGCATGCAAAACAGTATAATCATATGCACTTATGCAGAAATGAAAGATTAGTTAGATGGCACTTGTGTTTAGATGGACGTTAGGAAGGCTGTGAACAGAAACACACCAGGAAGTGGAGTTATTATAATATATATGACACAATAAAGAAAAAAAAATTATTGTGTCTGAAGGGAGTTTATTTGAATATGTACTGTGCTGATATGAGGATTCAGGTTTCCTCATATATTAATTAATGTCTGTGCTGTGTTCATATCATTTTAGAGATGTTTTCTGTTTTATACTGCTACTGCAAGAAATAAATTATAAACTGTGATTTTTAATCAGTCTGTTCATGCAGAAATTTTGACTGGTTAGATTTGATTGGTTATGAATTAAAAAAATCTTGAAGACTTTCAAAATCCAGTTAATATTATTATTGTTATAAGAAGTGTAAGTTTTAGAATTAGAATGTGTTGGGGATTTAGTTACTTATATATATATATATATATATATATATCAAGAATCATGTTGACTTCTAAGTGAATTGCAAATCAATACTCGTCACTCAAAGCAGTTCATTTGAATATGAAAATTTTGAAAGAAGAAAGCAGCAAGACCACGCAAAGCAGAACCGGACGGTTTAAACTAATAACTTCCACAGAAATGAAAGTACGTTAAACATACACACACCTTCATACAGTGCTACAAAACATATTTATTTGTTTGTTTTGTTATTTTGAAATGACTGTTTTAGCCTTCGGTATATCCAAGACCACTAAATTTAAGCACTAGCTTAATTATGCTGTGTTTCTGGAACATGATTAGCAATTATTTCATATATGACAGACTGCGGTGTCTTTACTAAGCACTCATCTGCTATGCTCACTGCATTCCGAATTACTTAATTTGATAAGCAATATTTCTGATGAAAATCTCTGCATGGAAAACAAATCTTTTCATATGCTGAAAAAAAAAAATGAATGAATTAATAGTGTCTTGTGTATGCATTTAAATATTGACCTTGAATGGCATTCTAGGTTTTTTTTGAGCGTTTACAGCCAAAATATAAATTTCCCCCAACATCCTGTAGTTACATCCAACTGCCAGACAGTGGCGCTGAAGCTACCCAGGTGAAAAGGAAGCATACTTAAAGGTCCACTATGCCGGATTCAACCACCTCACTCAATGTTTTCTCCTGGGTCTAGATAAATGTCTCACGATCTTGCATAATTCTTTGTCCCTCTATTAGCCTGTGTGTGAATATGTGTGCATGTGTGTGGGAACAGTGACGCTCTGTCCAATCCAGGGATGAGATGAGCTCCAGATCCATTGCACTGCACGCTGTTATATTCAAGTCTTGAATTCATTCCCCTTATGCCACAACAATGTGCCAATAATTAAAAATTTGCACTGATTAAAAAACATATTTTATCCATTTCTACTTGCATTTAATGTTGTGGAACATCTGCGATGTCAGTTTCTGAGTTGTCTCTGAGCTGCTAGAGGACTTGCACAGTCAGGCTCTAGGCTCTGTAGAAGTCCGGGAAGGACAACAGCAATGTACCGACCACATCAGCACTGACTGTAGCAGAGAAATGGGCTTCAGTCCAGCTGTTCCTGTGCTTAATGGTGTGACACCAAACGTGCAGACGTGTCAGGGAACCATTTCCTATCTGACTGTGCACCAATGGTTCAACTTTAGCTTCAGCAGGATCTGGAAGTGAGACAGATTTAGCTTTTACCAGACACAGATATCACTGACGGGCTCAGAACAGTCTGTGTCCCAACGTTGCAGCTATGAGAGAGTTCTGCTGCGACTTCATGGCATCATGCTTAGAAACAGATTGGAGTATTTCTGCCCTCGTCACTAGCTGCTTCACCAGGAGAAGCCCTGACGTAAAAATCAAAAACATTCTTTTCTTCTCTGTCTTTTCTTCTTTTGCATTTTTCATTTAATTTAACAACCATCTGTATATAATTAAGATGTATTGAGCTTGGTCATCTTTGAAATGAAATTGCACAAGTTTAAATTGACATCATACTAATTCAATTGTGACTTTCTTTCTTTCGCAGTAGATGGTTATAATAAGCTACTGAACATCTAAACCCATTTTAATTATTTTATTAATTACTTTTTTACTATTATTTTACTTATTTTATTCATTATACACTCAAGTAGTGACTGGTCCATTGGGCTCAGAACTATATCAGTTTATTAACACACTTATTACAGCTATGGTTCGATTTGTGTAATGAAAATGAAATAAATGACATATTTGGAATAAGCATGTGCGGTCATAGTTCTTCATTCATTTATTCAGATTTTTCATTTAATTTATCACTCATCTGCACACAGTTAAACTGAGCTGCCACACAGGCCCTCTTGTGCAGTCTCACTGCCCCCTTGTGGAAATAACTTAACATTTCATTTTGTTGTTTCCAGTATGTTTTGCATGAACGTTTTCTGACTCTTGTGAAGATTGATGAGATGGCTGCCTCTGCCAGAAGGTTCCACAGAAAGATCTAGAATTGAAATGTTCTGCATGGAGAAGATCAAGATCTCCTGAATGGGTCAAGTTTAGTAAAGTATTTATTTTTAAATGCAATTATCCAATATCTTTGTATGTTTGAGGCCAAAATATAAAACTCACTACGTGTCTTATTCATTTTTATAAATAAATTTATGCTTATTTTTATAATTTTGGAGGATGATTTAATAATAATTGAAAGATAATTTATGGATAATCGATGCTCATCTCAGCCCTCCAAAACTCACCTCACATTTGCTAGCGGACGGGAATCCCTGGAAACCCCCTCTTAGGCCACATTTTTCTGTTTTTTTTTCTGTATTCCTTGCATCAGTTTGTTACAGCAGTCATGCAAAATTTTGATCCAAGTTTTGGCAATCAATTTACTAAGAATTTCTGTTTGGACATGATTGAAAGGTAAATGGACGTAAATATACATATCTTTTCTTAATTCTGACAAAGTCTCATAGAGACACTAACATTAGAATGTGATACAGCTAGGCCAGGAAAAAAGACTACCCAAGTAAAAAGAAAGAAAGAATGAATGAATAAATTAATAAATAAATGAATGAATGCAGTTTAAAGGTTCTTTTGAAAACTGAACTTTCATCCTCTTACCTCAATGGTCAACCCTGCTGATTAAGAAATTAAATTACCAGCTACTTATCTCCAAATAACTGTATGATGCTAAATTGAAACAGTCTAATGTGTAGTGCATTCAACTTTTTATTACTAACTCTTCCTTTTTATTACTAACTCTTCCTTTTTATTACTAACTCTTCCTTTTTATTATTAACTCTTTCTTTTTATTACTAACTCTTCCTTTTTATTACTAACTCTTCCTTAGAGCATAAAGAATCAGTAGAGTTCTATAAGTAGAATGATAACAGGCAAAGAGAAAACAAAGTGGGGAAAGGATGTCAGAGACCGTTAAGCACTTCTCATATGTTGTGCACAAACCCACTGAACCGTGGAACAAAATTAGGGAACACTGTCTTTGTTTCCCAGCCATAGTTTGGGTTTTTGCTTCTTAAACTTCTCACCTGTGCATGAAAGACAGAAACAAGTCCGTGTGAACAGGGACCCTGACAATGTTACGAGAACTGCATGCATTCCCACCACATTTGCCCAGGTTCCCAACGAGACAGGCACCTGTTGGTCTTTGAGGTGTCATGGGGAAGCTAGAAATGATGAAAGGGAAAAACAGCATAAGCATGATCATATATGGTGCACATGAGGAGCAGAGGTCATAGGGTTGCCTTGACACTGTCATGAGATCGGCACCTACAATGTTAACAGTTACCTCAAAACACACAAATTAAAACCCATCAGTTCCCAGCTAACCAACAGAGGGATTGGAGGTCATAAGACTATAATGATACCTGAGCTGCCATTTCAGTGATGGAGGTTATGGCAGCAAGACTTACTGTCCCAGAGGTCATTGATCTGGTCTTCAAAGATGAACATATGCAAGGGCCATGCAAACAAATTTTCTTACCTCTGCTTTGAATATGAAGACTAGTTTGAAAATAGCATTTTTGGCTTTGTTAACTGTTGACTTGATAGTTAATAGTTATAATTAGATATTAATTATGAGGAATTTTTCATGATATAGCATTGTTATAGGACAGTGTTCGATGTTTGTAATGGTTATAAATGGTTAAATAATAAACCCACTGTTCTAGAATGTTCATGCCATATTCAGTTTCAGTGAAATATATTTAAATCAAAAAATATATTTTGATTTATATAAAATCAGATATATGTTTAGCTGTTATGGTTTCATGTCTTAGACAAAATAGGACATGATATTGTATGATAGTAGATGTTTTTTCCACTATAAATGAGAGGTATAAAACCTAAAAAACTCTACCTGCTCTCTGAATCATTAATTAGGGATTAATCACCAATTTACTAATGTCACATAGGCAATTTATACATTCTAAATAAGTTTTTGGTTCAAAATCTGGTAGACACTTACTGTGGAGGGATACTTGGGCTGGACCTTACAATGAAGGTACAGAATATGAACAGTATGTAAGGGTTAAAGTTGCTTCAAAATAAACACATTGATAAATATTTACTACTTTATGGAAAAATATTTTTTTTTGCATATTGATAAAGGAATAAACCATTACAATGACATTCTTTGTCTGAATCAGGACATAAAGCTCACAGTAAAGATACACAGGATATATAGAAGAGTCAGAGGATGAAAAACACTCGCTTCCCAGAAGCTAAAGTAACAGAATTCAGTCATGGTTTTGAGAGAAACTTTACATTTGAATATTGTTAAATATCTTTTCTAAGATAAAAATAAAGTAGATTAAATGTGTTTCACTGAAGCAGATTATAGAAAAGTTCAGCTCTGTACTTTATTACACCTTAAAAGTTATTTAAAAGAATTGACAGGTTTAGGCAACGAATACAGTACATCCCTCCCCCTGTGCACCATCCTCCTCCTCCTCCTCCGTCTGCACAGTAATAAAGCTGGATGTCAGATCACTCTCTCAGGACAACCTGCTCCACCTTCACACTCTCACACTCCTGCCTTCTGCACTCCACCTGCAATGAGGTCACTAGTGATACTCGTGTTCATCTTCATGCTTTTATCCAAAGGTAAGGGCTCTCGTATGTCTACACCACTGTACAAACATCTTATGCACCCCATTTTTTGTTATAGATGTTTATAGATATAAAATAATTTGTATTTGAAAAGTGTTTGCATGTCAGTAAAGAAAACATCATATTACATAAGAGACCACTTAAAAAAATGCAAAAACAAAACAAAAAACCATAATGAAGCCTGCTGGGTTTTGAATGCAAAAAAGAAGCAAATGTAACAGTCAAAGTCTCCAGAAGAACTGTGTAACTGGTAAAACATGCCAGCTAATTTAAATAAAACTGCACAAAAACTTATCAAACTGCACAAATCGAACCCAAGACAAAACAAAGCGTCGTCACACGAAATATTGACTTTGTATAATTTATTACTGTTTACTGCACGTTGTAGTAGAAAGATTTAATTTCATTAGTTTTGAAGACAGCTTTACTTTATAGCATTTATCTGCATGCACCAAAGACTTTTGCATAGTACTGTACATATAGTACATATTTGTGTGTTAGATTATATTATTTCATATAATGTTTGTCAAACCCCCAATTCACAGACAAATAAATAATTTGTGACTAGGCGTCTTCTGATGGTGTCAGGAAGCATCAGGACTCATTGTGGTTCACACGTTAATCCCAGAGCCCAAAACACACAAACAATTAATTAAACCCCGTGTCACCCTGACAGGGATAAAGCAGCTACTGAAGATGAACAGATGAATGCAGTAAATGACTCATGCAGCATGCAGTGTGTTAATCTATGTGGATTTTCTTTGTTTAGCTAAAGTGCATTCCAGCACCTTGAGCAAGTCTGAATGGGTATATCTGATTTTCTGACATTCTGGATTATCCCCTCTGTCACGTTCACTTCCTTATCTCTTCTTCATTTTCTGTTATTGTCACAGTCTCTTTCTTTCCTCTTTTAGTGGTCTAAACCTAAAGGTTAATTCTGTACCACTATGAGCTGTTCATTGTAAGTAACCGGTTCAGCTGCACTGTGCAACTGCCTGTGATGTATACTGAACAGACAAATAAATAACATAACTCCTATAAAATGTATTTATTGTAAGGAAAAATATTAGGGGGGTTTTATTGGGGTCAACTAAACTTGTAAAAATTACAAATAATTTGTAAAGGTGTAAAAAAATATAGACCTGGCTTGTTTTCCATTTACTCACATGGAAAAGAGCAGGTTTGAAAGTTTTAATGCAATGGGCCACTAGATGGCGTCAGAGGCTTCTGGCTTCACTTTTCCAGCCCTTGTTTGAGCCAAAGTCATTAAGATCACGTTTTCCCCCATACTGATGTTTAATACGAACATTACCTGACACCCTTAACCCGTATCTGCATGACGTTATGCATTGTGCTGCTGCCAAATGTTTGCCTGGATAATTGCATTCATGTGCAGTGATACAGGTGTTTATACAAGTGGCTGGTGAGTGTATTTATTACTACACACACAGAAGTCATGAAAATATGGCAAAATATTTTTTGCAAGCATCTAGGTAGATAATGTGGGAAAAGCTAAATGTTGAGAGCAGGGATTTTCCCATCAAGAACATGCTGCGTTGAGTGTGTGGGTAGATTAATAAAGCAAAATAACTATAGCTACATAGACTTATTATAAGCACATCATAGGGCTGGACTGAGGAGTCATTTGAGTCGATCATTTGGATTTGTCGCAACTGAGTTTGAATTATTATTAGACCTTTGAGATTGGTAAAGATTACTTTGAAGGTGTGTGTGTGTGTATGAGTGTGTGTACGAGTGTGAGAGAGAGAGAGAATTCAATAAAATGAAATTGAATTAAATAATAATAGTCATTTTTGTGAAATATGTGACAAGGAAGTAATGCATGTCACTATGTTGAGCTTGGCTTATTGTATTTATCTATGTTATTATTCTATTTCTCTCTGTAGCTGATGCTGGCCAGCTGAGTTGTTACACCTGTGATCCCGCTAACTGTGACAAATTTACTAAGCAGCCCTGTCCTTCAGGTCTTGATTACTGCCTCACTGCATCAGGTGAATAATGCAAATCTGTGCATTTAAAAATATTCTCAGTAACTTTACATTATGGATTCTTAATAATCTGTTCTATTACTTATGCAAGAGCAAATTAATGACTATTATAGTAACTATTTTAAACAAATGATTAATTATGCTTCATTACTAATAAATGACTCACCTAGTCAACACACATGCAGTGTTTCTTTATGTAATCCAGGCCTCAGAAACTATTAACACTGAACTTAATATAAAAAAAGTGATTGAGACCAATTGTTCTCTCTCTCTCTCTCTCTCCTAGCTACTTTGCTCGACAAGAAGTTTATTTTGAAAACTTGTGCAACAAAGGAGATCTGTGATGCATCTCAATCGTTAATCCCAGGAATTACTCTTGAAAATATGAAGTGTTGTCAGGAGAACCTGTGTAACGTTGCTGAGAGCTTCACACTGAGTTTCCTCCTCATGCTCGTCCCTCTGCTCTCCTCCATCCTCTTCTACTGAGCTCTGATGAAAACAGCTCACTTAAAGCTTAAAGATTATATGTGAAATAAAAATGAAATGATCTTCAGGATGCTCTCTTTACTGTAGTGCCTTTCATAACATACATTCCGTCAATAAATTTTCTTGATGCAGAACTACAATCATTTTTGTGTTTGTCCAATTACTTTCTTGTTAAGAACATGTATGCAGTTTGTCACTGTGGCACTCTGGACATTTATTCTGTTGTATTATGTCCATTGTATTTGTGTTTTGTCTGTGCCCCCATTGTCACATT
>JAQMYM010005325.1:0-10728 GCA_030014255.1 Parauchenoglanis ngamensis
AAACTGAAGCTTAAGCGGACTGTGGCCACCTCACACAGAATCTGAACACCCACATATCTCTCAGGAAGTGACAGCATATACCATTAGAGTCTGTAACTAAGATGCATATATAATACATTCACACTTGCATGATCGCTATGCAACCCACAGTTTTGACAATACACCCATGAATGGGCGCAAACACAGTCAGCATTGTCTCTTGCTGAAACACTCTCATCAGCTTTTCCAGCTGTCAAATGCTCCACGGAGGCACCTTTTAACGCAGTACCTCTGCCTTCTCGGTGCGCTGATAGGCCACATCAAAAGTGAAGCTTTCTCACACATGCTACTCCGCAGTCCATACCTGTACACACAAAAAACAAACATGAATATGGGCACTTGCACATTACACTGTCTTATCAGATTCTAGAATGCAATAGCACTGTGTTAAAATTTGCATTAAATACAATAAAACCTCTCTTGATAGTTCTGTGAATTTTGCAAGATATTGCTTAGACTGTTATGTATCTTTTTTTCTTTGTTCAAGTTCAAGTTCATGTTCAAGTGGCTTTATTGTCATTTCAACCATATACAGGTGATACAGTACATAGTGAAAGGAAACAATGTTTCTCCAGGACCAAGGTGCTACATATAAGACAACACCTTTTTTTTGTTCTTTTACCTGAGTGGTATTACAGTCAAGGCTTTTGTCATTCTGACTCACAGGTGGCAGAAATACATCTTAAATACAGCACTGAGAAGAAGAAGAAATGGTTAAAGAACAATGATGACAACAAAAAACCATCAAATGTGGAAGGTTTTGGTGTAGCATATGGGGCTACTAGCTAGCTGATGCTATATACTTATTTGTTAGAACTACAGTAAATGTATGTATAAAAGTTGTTATTACTTCATACTATTTGACTGATTGATGTATTTAAAATGCCTCTTGGTTGTTGGGTTTAGTGTGGCTAAGGGTAGTTTGAGTATAAGATATTAGCTAGATTTTATGGTAGGACAATTTTAGTTACATTTATCTTATATAGAATAGATATATTTAGAAGCTTTTCTGAAAAAGTGAAAATTGTAAAAAGTGGAAAGTGTAAACATAATGGAAAATGAAACAGTCAAATTAGCCTGAACTGCTTATTTATCTGTACCCCTTTACAGTTTTCATCACAGTACTCTAGTACCAAGAAAATGTTTTACACAACTGGGTAAAACAAGATACTGTCAAGCAATATTTCAATAATTTTTTATCTATCTCTCTATTTTTTATTTAATACAATTAATAATGGGATTTAAAAAAAAAATTATGTGTACATTTTACATCATTTTACACCTTAACTTATTTAGCTCATCCTTGTTCAGAGAATTTCATTCCTTTAAACAACAATTTCACAATGTTAGTATCAGAATCTTAATTAACATGCAAGATATTCAATAATCACTAACTAAGCCACAATAAAGACATTCTCATTAATCAGATTTAGACACTCTGAATTATTAATGTTTAAACCATGTAAGAATTTTTAATTGATACAGCATTATTTAATATTGTCCCTTTATACAGTCATATGAAAAAGTTTGGGAACCCCTCTTAATTTTTTGGATTTTTGTTTTACATTGGCTGAGCTTTCAAAGTAGCAACTTCCTTTTAATATATGTATATAAAGGACTTCGTTCCAAAATTAATCTGGCTTGTCTAAATGAGCTTTTGCATACAACAAGCAACTCTATTTGTGGCATGAGTGCAGAAAGGGCTTCTTTCTCATCACCCTGCCATACAGATATTCTTTGTGTAAATTGTACTGAATTGTAGAACGATGTACAGATACACCATCTGCAGCAAGATCAGCTGGCTATCACTACATGGCTGATCAGGGAAAACATTTATTTATTTTTTTATTTTTTAAAGTGTGTAAATTCTGTATTTCCTTGACTATAGCTTGATTTAAAGTCTATGTACAGGTATACTCAGTTTAGAAAAACTTTTCCACCAAGATAAAAATTATAAATGTAATATTCAGAATAGAGAAAATACAGTGATCCATGACTTTTTTTAGTAAAGAAAACAAATGGATTACCACAGTTTGATTTTGTTGTCAGTGGCAAACCTACAGCTGTACAGAACATCAGTATGAGCCTGTTATTAAAGTTACAGCCACAAATACTGTCAGAACTGCTCTTACAGAAATAATTCAACACTTTCAGTACAATCATTAGAGAATTAGAGAATCCAGGAGCACTGCAATATAAGTGATACATAATCCTCTTATTCTATCTTTCTCTTCCTCTTTCTGTTTTATCCTCCCTCTTCTGCAGGTTTTCACTCACAGATGAAAAAAAAAGGTTGACTCTATGTCATGTTCTGCTGAGAAGTCATTCAAGTCCAAAGCCATGTACCAGAATTCTGCACAAAGCTGATTTTCTTTCTTCACTAAATAGCAATTTTGAGAATGCATTGCATATTTTAAAAAACTAAAACCAAAAAGCAAAAACTACTGTAAAATATGTCTTGGATTCTGTTCCATGTTTTTGATCTAATGCTGTGTTGGCTCAAGTTTCCTCCTAAAAAAAATCTAATAAGTTATTTTAAATTACAACTCAAAATTTTAAAAGTAACTTATGTATTTTGAAATTGATGTTGTCATTCAAGTATGTTAAAGATATGTAGGTTAAGCAAAAACTTAACTGGAACCCAAACTTAGTTCAGTAAAATGGTAATTCCACCTTACACATAACCCCTTGCTTTTTAATTACTTTTTAATTACACTGTGTGGCCTAACCCTAGACTGACTCGTAGCATTTAACCTACTTATTTTAATGATTCATTATAATATATCATTATTATAATACATGTTGTGTAACTTCAACTTTAATGCTTTCCTGTGTGTGTGCTTCAAAAAATTATTGCCACTGCTCAAATAATATTGTTTGTCATTGAATTCATTGATTTATGAATTATATTTCTTGCATCAGCCAATATATACCACTGGAATCACTTTGGACTTTACTTTCCACTTTCTGCTCCTTATAAACCATCATTCTGCCTCATTGGTTGGCCAGCAGCTGCTTATCTTTCTGGCGCCTCATAGGATCCCATAGGATCGTAGCTTAGTTGTTCTCAACTACTTTTGCTGGTGTCTCACATCAGGACTTGGGAACTTCTAGTCCATACTTGGTGCAGATGTTTCTGTACACTATCCCTGCCACTTGGTTATGCCTTTCAGTATATGCTGTTCCAGCTTGCATCTTGCACCCAGCCACTATGTGTTGGACAGTCTGAGGGGTGTCTTGCCACAGCCTGCACCTTGGGTCCTGCCTACTGTGGTAAACCCCTGCCTTTACTGATCTGGTGCTTAGGGCCTGTTCTTGTGCTGCCATAATCAGAGCCTCTGTGCTGTCCTTCAGGCCTGCTTTTTCTAGCCACTGGTAGGATTTAGGTAGGACAAATAAAAGAGTGTCTCATCATCCTGGGACACTACACTTTCTACCCAGAAGAGGTCACTCTCCACTAAGTATTATAGATATCCTACATTCATCTTTTCCTCTCTTGCAGCTGAACTGCAAGTGAACTACAACTGAAAAGCATGTGTGACAGCCTTCATTACTGCTTTCAGGCACTTTGTATACATCACAATGTCCCATGGTCTGGTCAGTGCCCCTTCCCTCTTTCAAGCTTTTGTGAATTCCTTAGCCATTTTGGCATGGTGTGTGATTTTCTGACCTTTATATCCATGGAGCAAGAATATTTAAATCATCTATGAAGCTGGAGAAATGTGAAGCACCTTAAGCACTTTAGATATACCATAGAAACTCAGGGAGTGAAGATGGACCAAACAAAGGTAGAAACAGTAACCTTTACATTTTTCATACTTCCAGAATAATTACACAATAAATAAATAAATAAATAAATAATTGCATTACATGTTAATTACGACTGCATTACATTGAGTGCAGTGCCTCACAGAGAAAAAACATTGTGTAATTGTGTTCACTTATCCTGAGAACTATAGAATGACATTAAATGTCAAACTTCATGAATATGAAATACTAGTCAGTTGCAATTATTAGCACACACTAATGTAAGCTGTCAAATGAGCTCAATATCTATCTCAGAGACGTTTTTTAGCATTTACCTCATAAAATGTTGAAGTTGACCCTAACTGAGCACCTTTTGACCTTCAGGTATTTTTTACCTGAAGTATTTTTTTTTTTTACTGATGAAGTATTCTTTTTTACAGCTTGTCAGATTTAGGGACTGGGATTTCCAATAGACAAAACAAAAAAGTCAGGCAAACATGTGTTCAAGTCACAATCTCTTCTGGAGGGGTGGAGTCAAATCCCAGTTCTGCCATTTGTTTGGTGGAAGTTGGTGATTAAGGCCCTGGAGTACTGGTCAGAAAGTCATGATGTCTTGTTTACATTTATCTCATTTGGCTAATGCTTTTATCCAAAGTGATCTACAACTGAGATAGGATGCTACTGAGCAGTAGAGAGGCTAAAGGCTTTGCTCTAGGACCTAGCAGTGGCAGCTTGGTGGCTCTGGGATGCCCTGTTTAATCCCCAGGACCATTGGTCACTTGAGTAATGCGCTTAACTCTCTCCACTGCTGTATCTGCTGTTCTGCTCTACCATGGCTAACTCTACACTCTGCCCACAACTAACAAAGTGTTTCGCTGTACTGTATGCGTATGTGTGACACTAAAGGGTTTCTTTTTCTGTACCCTTATCACCATCTTAACCCTAACATCATATAGCAATTCAGTGATTAATTGTCCTACATTTGCTTTGAATTATTATAACAGCTTTCCACACTCTCATTTTGTAAGAATGCAAGAATTCCAGAGAATGAATATAGTAGTGTATGAATGTTCACTTGGAGCAGATCAGCCAAGTCATGAAAGGCAAAGAAAATACGGAATGTAGAAAAATACAGCTTCTACACTTATAAAAGAATTAAGAGGTTGTCATAATGGCAAGAAATATGAGGAATATTATTGGAAGGTTACATAATGTTTCCCATGTCAGCTGATACATTGCAGTTCTGAGAAGATTTTTTTGCCATCTCATGTAAGACTTTATATCTGTATCTTCTCCCTACTGCATCTTATCTAGGTTGTGGTTAAGATGCTACAAAACACACACACACACACACACACACACGCACACGCACATGCACACACACACACACACACACACACAGAGAGCTGTTTCCTGTTGTAATCAGGTGTCATTTAGCCCTGAAGGTGAATTTCCAGGCAGTTTTACATTTACCGTTAATGATTACAGGCTGCAACTTTTGGGATGGAGGATCTGCAGATGCAGATGGCATCGTTCACCACACTAAGAAAATTCACATGCATACAGACAGGATAAAAAAGACAATAGAGAAGATTCACATAAAATCATTTATGACATATGGACACTGGCATGGTGCTTTTACACCTTATTACTAAATGCTAAGTTCCTAAAAAAAAAAACCTGCTGCCACTGATGATGATGATGATGACGATGACGATGATGATGATGATTATTATTATTATTATTATGACAGGACATGACAGGAAAATAATCTATATCAGTGTGTTGTGATATGGCAACATGCTAAACAAACCACAACTACCTCAAGATGATAATTTTCCTGTAACAACATGCCCCAAAGAATTTTATTCCTCTAATAGCACTGCCAGTGGTATTTGCCAATGCTAACAACTTTTAATTTATGAATATATGTCACATTATACTCACATTATACTCACTTTTCAAACATTTGTAGTTGCTTTTATTTAAATGTCCACAAAACATGATACACTTACGTTATAACATCTGAAAACAATCATTCTCTTACTAAGTACTTTATTTATACATTACCTCTATATTCTTTAACGAATATACATCTTTTTGCTGGGAAATCAAAGCATGGTTATTTTTGTGTTTTTTTTTTTAATTCTGTTTATTATTAGTCTGAGATTATGTGGCACACCTGCTACAAGTTGTTACTATAGAAACCCAAACCACATTTTAGTTAACTTCATGAGGACAGGTTTCATTTGCTGTTGTATTCATTGGTGTAGTGATATCTGTATTGTATTTAGAGATGACATAACTGTGATGAATGTATTGTAGCCTGTAACAGAAGCACTCACATGGTATTTTATGTCATTCAGTCATTAAGTATTCAGGAAACAATATTTAATAAATATATTAAAATGTTCAATATATAACATTCATTATATCATATAACTAAATCATATATATAAATCATAAATAAGACTATTTCAGATAATACACAGAGGTTCAGTTTGCACTGGGGTTTACATGTATGTGAATTTGCTCTGTGTAGTAAGAAAACCTACCTATATATACCTCAGTAAATTTTTTTGTATCACAGTACTGAGATCAAAACACATTGATACATTAAAATGGTGATGTTCAAGATCGAGATCTCCTTTTAAGATATTTGTTTATCTACTTTCTGAGCATATGCGTAAATAACTGAAATTAAATTCATTAAATAATACTTGAAATACACAGGAAATAGGGTTAATACCTGAACATGGAAGGTAATATTACTACTACTGCTGCTAGTATTACTACTAATATCATTATCATCATCATCATCATCATTTCTGTATTTCTATTTCTCCCCTTATTCTTGCTGATGAACATGATTTTAAGCATTTTAATAAATATAATAAGTACTAATAAAACTGATATATAACAACAGCATTTTTAAAATTAAACAATACCTGGGTGTCAATGCTATATATAACTTAAAATAATGGTCTGTAAACCCTATTTATTACAGACAATTATTACACCTCATGCCTTGTGAGCACCACCACCAGATCCAGATGTGGAAGACGTTCAACCTCAAGCTATTGCACTGTCTCTAATATACAGGTTTTACAGGTCTAAGTTCATTTCACAGCAATGCACAGTAATTTGCACTGGTCACTGTTTGCCCATGTGCTTGGAAATGTGCCAGAATAGGCCCCTTTATGTCCCAAAACTGTGTGTGGACTGTGTATGGCCAAACTATCCAACAGGCAATGTACAAGAAAATATGTTTCACTCCATCGTTCAGGGTGTGTGAACTCAATCGTCCAGTGTGTGGTGGTCAGGATAATGATCTTAAGTCAGTATTTTTCTTGACTTGACATTCCAATAAAATAAACCATGTTTAATCTTATAATATTAAGTTGTTTGGTGTAAGGGAAAAAATAATTAAATATAAAACATGTGATATGCGCTTGATGAACATCCCATTCCAAAGTCATACGTAGACTTAATATGGTCACCTTTTTGCTGTTGTAACAGTCTCCATTTTGCTTGGAAGGCTTTACATTAGATTTTGGAACATGGCTGTTCATTCAGCTACAAGGTGCTTCCAGGTGCTTCCACTCCAACTTTGGCAAACTGCTTTGTGCAGTTTGTGCTGCTTTGTAGGGAAACATCAGTGTTTTGAATCTGATGCGGGCAGCTACAGATGAAGAAGATGATGAAAAAATAAGTAAAGAAAAATGGCACATATAAAATGCACAGAGTAAACATGACTACACTTAGCTACACTTAACACTAACACTCCTGGCTTCCTGCCTGTGGGCTGGCTAGTGTCAGGAGAGACATCTAACTCATGGTACATATGACTGCACACAGTCCATAATTACAGGCATTAACAGGAACTGCTATCAGGCACACAAAGATGCATAGGATATCATTGCAGGGTGCTGAGAAAATAACAGCAACTGATGCATATTTTTGAGTAAGAATGCTCTCTAATGCCACTAGTTGCTGAAGCAGATTTCCTATACCCATGTTTTGATTGTGTTTTGACTTTGTTTCTGTATTTTGACTACTCTTTTGGATTACCCTTCGGACACTGTTTGCTTATCGCTCGACCCCTGCTTGTTTTTGGATTACTCTTTAGCCTGCCATTTATGTACCTTTGCCTATTGTGTTAATAAAGACATCATTGCTCTTACCTCCGTGTCCTAATCCTGCACCTGTGTTTAACGATGCCACGATGGCGCCAGCAGCGCCGGCAGCAACCACATGACATAATGCTTCACCACTATGAAGACACAGCAGGATCTCCGTGGATCCAGGACAGCTACATGATGACAATACCGTCCTTCTTTCTACAACAATGGTAAATGGAGCCACCTGAGCTATACGATGGGGTAAACGACATGCCAACCATCTTCCTGCTCCAATGCCTTCTCTTTCTGGAGAACTTGATGGCACCTAGGCCCTCAGACCCCATCTGGGTGAAGTGCATGATACGATGGCTAACAGGACCTGCGAGAACATTTGCAGAAAAACTTATAGCCATGGAGCATCCGTTTGTGCAGGATCCCAAAGACTGCTCACTCTAATGGCCAAAGAAGAGGCAACTGCTCCAGAGTCCCTTTCGCAGGCAAGGAAAGAGACAACCACTCCCAAGATCACTCCAGAGGCCCCGCAGAGGGAACAACCCCAAATAAAATTTTTTGGGAGGGCTGAGTGCACCGAGGAGTGGCCCCAGCATACTGACCAAGACAAGGGTGGCGACAAGGGCACTTCAGAGACCCCTCTACAGGCTAAGCAACTGCTCCCAAGCTCCCTCTAATGGCAAGAAAAGAGGCTTTCACTCCTAAGCCCCCTCAAATGTCCGAAAACGAGGTGTCCATGCCCAAGTCCACATCCACGTTACAGTCCAAGTCTTCGTCCAAGTCCAAGTCTATGTCAGAGTCCAAGTCCAAGGAGCCCGCTAATGTTCCAGTTCCAAGTTACGCTCCTGTTCTGGCCAAAGCACGAGGAGCCTGTTTACTTCATGGCCACAGAGACTGTCCACTTCATGGTCACAGAGACTGTTCCAGCACTCATCACTCTTTCAGTTCAGGCTAAAGCACCTGTCCTGGCTCAAGTCGCTAAACTCGTCCCTTTAAAAGTCAAAGAGACTGTAAAAATCATGGAACCTATGAATGTCCCAGCAAAAGCACAAGTTACAGAACTTGTTCAAGCAAGAGTACAAGTCAGAGAACCAATTTCAGAACCCATCACTGTTCCAGTACTCATCACAGAGCCTGTTCCTGTACAAGTCACCATTCCATTACACATCTCAGAATCTGTCCCAGTGAGAACCCAAATCACAGAGCTGGTTCTATTGCGAGCACACGTCAGAGAGCCAGTTCCTGTCACAGATGACGCTCATGTCACAGAGCCAGTTCCTGTCACAGATGCCGCTCAAGTCATAGAGCCAGTTCCTGTCACAGATGTCGCTCAAGTCACAGAGACTGTTCCCGCCGAGGTCACAGAGACTGTTCCCGCGCTCACAGAGCAAGCACAAGTTCCTGTCGCAGCTCAAGTCACAGCGCAAGTTCCTGTTGCGCTCTCCGAACCTACTCCTGTCGTGCTCTCCGATCCTGTTCACCACTCAGCGCATCTCTCCGAGCCTGCTTGACTCTCAGCACATCTCTCCGAGCCTGCTCGACTCTCGCCGCATCTCTCAGAGCCTGCTCACCACTCAGCACATCTCTCCGAGCTTGCTCCTGTTCCCACGCAACACCCTGAGTTCCTGCCCAAGTGTGGGGGTCCCTAGTGACAAGCCTGCCCCTACTGAGAAGCTATCTCGTTTGGCGCACTGGGAGTAGCGCCTTTGGGGGGGTTCTGTCATGAATTGCCTCCTCTTCATGCACTGCGCGCCATGAAATCTCAGCCACACGTGCGATGCGCTCTTCATCCCATCGCGGAAACGCGCACTTCCGCATCCCGACGGAGAAGACACGGACTACAGCTCCCATGAGCACCTGCTCCTCAGCCTACAGGCCAATCAGAGGGAGACAGGTGTCTCTCATTCATGGACTAATTGTGCCGTGTTAAGGACTGCTTTTGTGCTTCGTGCTCGCAAAGCATTTGATTAGCCCTAGAGTTATTCTGCCGAGCATTTTCCTATACCCAAGATGCCCACAGAGCCTAAATCTAAAACCTAAAACTAAAAACCGTTCAAGCTTTATAATCCATTCTGAATGAATATGTTATGGTTGGATTCAGAATCAGCTCTAGCAGATCACTGAGTAGGAGGAAGATGGGGATGAATGAGATTCGACCTCTGCTCTTATGATGTTGATACAGAACAATAAGTCCAATGTATTATAGCAAAAAAAACACCAACATACATTTAAAGAAGTAATATTTTTACAGTGCCCTTTATTTTCACTTGTATCAATCAAAAACTAAAGTTTGACCAGAAAAGGAATTCAAAAAGAAAAAGTAAAGAAATATATATCCTCTCAGAACATATTGAATGCAAAAAGTATTTTGGTTTGTTTTTTTGTTTTTTTTATAGAAATAGATGGAAAAAAGAAAGGTTGGTGATGGAACATCTGCTTAAAGCTGGTTAAAGATTAAAGAAACAAATTTGATTGTGGATTGATTAAAACATGGCCTGTAACATTAATTCTGCATTAATTCACCACCCAGAGATTAATTATTCTCATAAAACAGCACACTCTAACCCCAAACCCTGAAGCACATGTGCACACACACACACACACACACACACACACACACACACACACAATTAGACAGACAAACAAACAACAAAAAAAATTCTAGTAGTAAATGTAAAAAATATTTAGGAAAAGCCTGAATAAGTGTTAATCATGTGGAATAACAATCCCAAATGCACTATATTGCCAAAAGTATTCGCTCACCTGCCTTTACACGCATATGAACTTAAGTGACATCCCATTCTTAATC
>JAQMYM010005326.1:0-10723 GCA_030014255.1 Parauchenoglanis ngamensis
GAAGATGCTGGGATTGGCTCCAGCTTCCCCGCGACCCAGATGGATAAAGCGGTATAGATAATGGATGGATGGATAGTCAGATACAATTTGTGCAGTTTTATAAGGAAATTAGCTTGTAAGTTTTACTGAGCATCTTGGAGTAACTCCATTAATAGAGTCAAGGTATCGTTACTCCTAGTCGAACATTACTCGAATACAAGTAATTATTCAGTCAAATTTTTACTTTAGTTAAAGTACTGGAGTACTTGTTTGTAAAAAAAAAAACAAAAAAAAAACTTAAGTATCCAAAAGTACTTTTTAATAGCAAACATGTTTTCAGTTGCCTTCCATGCTTTCTCTATAAAAGACTTCAAACAGGCACCAACTCAGGTTGGTGTTAATTGGATAAACGCATCATAATGTTGTAGGCTAGGTTAACTCTTTGTTCTGGTCTGTTACACAGCATTGCCTGAGATGTGAAACACCTGGTTGACCATCATTACTGCTTCATTCTGCACCTTTCTTTTTATTAGGACCGGGTCTTACATGAATCCACTGCCTTAGCATGATGTTACTAATAGAATTGTGCTTATTTGACAAGATTAAAACAAAAGACCAAAAGACCTGAAAAGACCTTAGTCAGTATTGTTGATTACTAAAATAGTTTTGGACTGACTTCATAAAAAAATACATTTCAATAAGAAAATTTGTGCTAAGACTTGTATATAACACAGAACACCGAACTGTATATAATATGCTTGTCTTGTTTTATTGCAGTTGCTAGTCATTTTCATACACATAATAAAGGATAAAAGCCAAAGGACACTCTAACCTTTAGTACATTCATCCTTGCATTGCTCATATAGATGACAAATAGATCATCCTTATATATTTCACTGTCAGGATGTGGCAGCTGAGGATGGTCCAAGTGACGTCCCAAAGAGCAATGAGTCATTTAATGGAGGAGGAGAATAAAGGAGCCTGCTTTTCCTTCACAGTATTTGAAATATGTTACCTTGGGCTCTACTTGTGTTTATATTCTTGGGACTATAATTGTTTTACTTTTGATTATGTATTGGGACATGAACAACATCATTTGGCATATTCAGAATTGGATTCCATTTTATTTAATAGTCAAAAGATAGAATTATTTTACTCATTCACTCATTTTCAGTAAGCGCTTATCCTGGTCAGGGTCATGGTGGATGCCCTGGATAGGACTCAAATCCATTACATTGAACTGTACGCACACCCATACACAGGCACCCACACACACACACGCACGCACACACACACGCACGCACACACGCACGCACAACTCAAATCCAAGCTTGATTTTGCTTATAAGTGTTATTCTTCTGAAAGATGGTCATTATGATGGTCTCAAAAAGCAAATAATATGATATTGTTTAAACCACTGTGGTGCTACTGTGGTAACTGAAACAAACATTTCAAAGAAAATCTTCTGAAATTAGGAAACACGCAGCTCTGCACAAAAATCTTACACAATTTCCTCACTAATATTGCTTATACCATGTAGAAAGATCATGCACTAAGACGTGAGATAACTGGCAACACCTGCATGTTAGTTTGCTTTTAAAGCAGAGTAGCTGCTATGGTGAAAATGTAGTGAAGATGCAGTGTGAAAATGTACCAACATTAGCCTTTAATCAATAACATTCTCTCAACAGTAATGAAAAGGTACTCAGATCTAACATATTCTGGGTCAGTGGACATGAATAGACAAAGCAGGTAGTGTTGCAGCTGCACAGCTCCAGGGTCCCTGGTGAGCTCAGGCTAGTGTATGTGTGAAGTTTCACACATTCTCCCTGTGTCTGTGTAGTTCTCCTGGTTCCTGTCTTCCTTTCAGTGGATTATGGTGGAATGTGCTATTCAGAAAGACAGGCTTTTCATATAAAACCTCGGAAAATCCTTGTGATATCATCAGGTATAGCAGGGTAGGGACTCTCAGGCCTAATTGTATCCAGACCTCATGTGTCCTTCTGAGCTTTTTCAGAATAAGATGTAGGCTAGTCACTGGATTCCAGAGTTTGTTTGAAACAGAAACATCTTGTGTAAATATACTTGTTTGTTTACTGACAAAGTCTCTGGCTAGATGTTTGAAATGTTAGTTAACTGACTCACTAACTCACTCACTCCTGTAAGAGTGAACAGTTTTTGGTTATGATGAAAAGTGTCTGAATTGCTAGACTGACTGTATAGCATATACACCAAATACATCATGAACACTGTTGCCAAGACTACCGATTCTGGACAAGAAGAATCTGAGAACACTGAATCCTGACCACATTCAATCCTACAGTGGTGCTCTTTGTTAAAAAAAATTGACAGCACAGGATAAAAAACAAAATAGCATAATTTATTTCACCTGAAAAGAACATCAACTTTGTAGTGCTATTTGCATCTACACTACCAGTCAAAAGTTTGGACATACCTTCTCTTTCATAGGTTTTTCTTTTTCTTCTTCTTTCTACATTGTAAAACAATACTGAATACCTCAAACTATGAAGCAACACATATACTGAATTATGTAGTAAACATAAAAGTGTAAAAAAAAAAACCAAACAAAAAAAAAATATGTTTCCAATCCTATATATAGTTTTTAAAATAAAGATTATAAATGGACTGCAAATAAGTATGACTGCATGAAGATTAGGGAATGACTTCATCGATGCCATCTGATAATTAAATCAAGTCTCTGTATAGTATGATATGAGATAAATGTTACCACAATGCTTGATACACTATATATATGCCAAACATATGTGGGCACCTGAACATTACACCCATGTGTGGGTCTTCCCCAAACTGATGCAGCAATATTTTAAGCACACAATTGTCTACAATGTATTTTTATTCGGAAGCATTAAGATTTCCCTTTATTGGAATTAAAGGGCCCAACCTGGGTTTTATCATGATAGTGTTATATACTTTGCCGAGGTTGGTGTGGAAGAATTCAAGTAGCCCAAGCACTGAGCTCAACCACACTTTAGTGATGAATTGGAACTCCAACTGCAAAGGGGGGCCAACTCTGTGTTAATGCACAGAAGGTTTGGTAATGGGCAAATATGGGTGTGATGGTCAGGTGTCCACATACTTTTGGCCATATAGTGTATTTGCTGCATACATAGGTATGCCCAATGTTTCCCTTTTCTCCTTGTATCAATACATTTAGTGTTTTAACCTCCTGAGATCCCACTGTCCTCATATTTCTCCCAGGTGCATTGTGGGTATATTCTTGCAAGATCTTCATATGAGGACCATTGGATGTTACTCTTTTGCGAAACTTCTAACTCTTTGATGAGACTGATCAAGTTCAATAGTTATCAGGTGCTAAGAAACCGAAACAGTAAGAGGAAATTACAAGGCACACAATATTAAAGTTTGGATTTGAGGAGGCTACTTTTTTGCTACTAACAGTCTGATATCCAATTTGGCAAAGAAATAGACTGTAATATTTTTTTTGTAAACAAAGCACACATGTATAGGCAAATAAAGTAGAAATTTTGTATCTTACAGACTAATGCAAATAAAAAGGAACCAAACCAAAAACCAACATCACCAGCTTAACTTTTTATTTAAAGTTAGAAGAAATAAACTCGTCCTAATATACGTGAATGTTTCAGCAAGTTTAAACCGGCTCACAGCCTTTGGCCTTTTTCATGTTTGCATGGTTTTCAAACAGCACATGGTTTTTTAGCATGTGTTGTACTCCCCTATAACACCTACATGAAAACGTCATGGAAATCGTTGTTTTTTAACGACACTTCAGGCTGTTAAGGAATGCCAAGATGCCAAGAAATCCACTCCACAAAATGAGGGGGTGGAAGTGTAAAACCACAGCTTGCTCTGAAACCGAACGTCAAAACAGGGAGCTAAAAGATGTTTATCACGGGGAAACAAGGGCTGTCATTCAAGCTGTGGAATGTTTACGCGTCACACACAGCTGTACATTAGTCACGATAAGCAGTTTAATCTGGCCCTGTTTATCTGTTTTAAAAAAGAGTCAAGCATTGAGCAACAGTAAATACAAAACTATTAATGAATTAATAGTATCACCCCTTTAAGTCCCCTAAATTTGTATTTATTTATTTATTTATTTTATTTTTTATTTGCATAGATATAGCATCTTAACCAGAGATTTGAATTATGGATAAAATTCTGAACTACATTTGAAGCATGGGCATGTTTTATTTACAAGATCAACAAAAACATTATGCTAATAATCTGACAATTCAAAGCAAAGTGTGAAATAAAAGTGTGAGAAAATTGCTTACATCCTTCCCACACTCTAATGGACTCTTAAAGTTGCGCACAATTAATTTGCTTCTTCAGTCATTTTCTGTTCCTTGATTTTGTTTTTCAAGCTTAAATGTAAGTGGTCCTGTGTGAAGGCAGTGGGCTAGATGAAAGGTTATGACCCCATATCCAATACTTCTAGTCAAAAAAATATGGCACCCTCAGATCATTGAACTATATCCATGTAATTTGCATATTCTGAATGGGGAACCCAGAAAATCAGTGTGAATCCTATCTCTGAATACACATAACTTACACATACACATAACACATACACACAGGCACTGAAAGCCTGTGAACACACCTGCTGAGCTACTCACAACAATAGCATCATTTATATACATATATATATATAACTATATAGTTATATTCTAATTATTTATACCAACAATTCCTCATGAGCAGCATGTGCTTACAATTAGATATTAGCAAGCAATTGGGCCTAAAAAACTCTCCCTGAGAGTGATGACGACATCTAGCTTACAGGAACTCACTAATATAAGTGTTTCTTGTTTAGTGGTACCTGTGGTGATATAAGTAGCCAGGATATATTTACCATCATTGCAAAGAGTTAATTTTCTGTGTAGTTAAAAAAAAGGAGAAGGAAAAACATTTAATAGGGCAAAGGGTACAGGAAGTAAGCCTTTTTTTTAAAGCTTTCCAGTTGCATAAATAACTATATAATGTTTAAATGATTTAGAAAAAAAAAGTTTTGTGTTGTATTCTAGGTAAAATACTTGTTTATGAGGAAGGGACTGCATACACACCCACCCACCCGCACACACATACACACACACACACACACACACACACACACACACACACACACACACACACACACACACACACACACACACACACACAATGCCGATTGCTCACTTCATTAAGTCTAGGCTTGTGTGTGCTCTGACTGAGCTGAATTCTGGCCTTGACTCATTTCTGTCTGGATGTTGCAGGAATTTCCCTTTTCCTCATATACCCTTCCTAAGCAGCGGTTTCATGCAATAAGCTTTTTTATGACAACTGTGACGGGGGATTTGGGGGGCTAGGGTGCTGGTGAAGGTGACTGCGATTTGTGGTCAGTGGATTACAAGCACTGACTGATACATTTGCATAACTGGTAATATTATTCATAATAAAACAGCATGAAACAGTTTTCATACAGTAAAGAGTTACACAAAGTACTGCCTACATTAGATTTCTGGAAGTACTGTTATATTTTTGTAACTACAGAACCAATATAAGGCAAAATGTAGTAGACAGTATGTCATTTATCATGCTCTTCCTCAAATAATTTGAGTCATTTTACAGCTAGCTGATAATTAGTCCCTCCGGGGCTATAAACACCAGCAGAAACCGAAAACTAATCCCTTGCCTTGTCATCACTTAATTCCTGAGGTACAAAATCGCCATCTGCAAGTCCTGTGTATAAGCGTTATCTTTGACGTAGGTGTCATGTTCATACATGCATTGTAGACTGCATATTTCAAAACAACCTGGATTACCACGTGGTCCATTAGTCACACACTCCTGTTAAAATATATATTATAGTGTGTGATCTTCATTCAGGAAAGTTGTATAACGACTTTTTTTCTCAGGTTAATCAGCACTTCATTTGCGTCATGTAAACACTGATGGCAGGAAGCTCTTTTTCAAGAACAATGGTTTGAAAGAATTTTTTCCACACACATTACATAAAAAAGAAAACAACAAAAAAAGTAGACTATGGGAAGCTGCCTGGTGATTGTCTGTTTATATTTATATAACTGTAGGTTGTCTATATCAAATCAACTTAGAGTAGCATATGTGTCCAGCTATTCATAAATAACTCGAACTTATTGTCCCTCACTAATATATTATTGAGATTGTAGGATTTTATTTTAATCCAAAAAATGAAATGCATGTTTAAACATGACTTCTAAGTCAATATTTGCATCAGTCACTGCAGAAGCCAGAAACGTGTATACATCCTTTACAATTGACCGTCGGCCTGTACTACACGTGTACAACAGCTGTGTTTTAAGTGCATTCGAAACCTCTTTAGAGAGTTCTTATATGATTTCAGTGGCTGGCTTTATGACCATATGACCAATTATACACTAAGCATGTCCCATATGACCAAATTACCCATGCTTTATGGTCCATTAAAGGTCACTTGGGTCGAATTTGCACTCTGTTAGTTACAAGCTAAACTACAAAAAACATTGCAATGATGTGTTTACACTTTAACCCAACTCCCATCCTTGCCCAATCTACACAAAGCCTTTTGTGTACCTTGTTTTTTTCCCCCACTATATTACAAAAGAGGCGGCACGGTGCTGTGGTGGTTAGCACTGTCGTCTCACAGCAAGAAGGTCCTGGGTTCGATCGGTCAGGGTCAGACCTGCCTTTCTGTGTGGAGTTTACATGTTCTCCCCGTGCATGCATGGGTTTCATCCCGCAGTCCAAGGACATGAAGATTAGGTTAACTGGCTACTCTAAAATTGCCCATAGGTGTGAATGCAAGCGTGTGTAGCTGTTTGTCTGTGGTGGACTGGCGACCTGCCCAGGGTGTACCCCGCCTCTCGCCCGAAGTCTGCTGAGATTGGCTCCAGCTTCCCTGAGACCCAGACGGATAAAGCGGTATAGATAATGGATGGATGAATGAGGTGTTACAGGTCAACAGGTGTTCCTATTAAAGTGGTTGGTGAGTCTATCCTATCTATCTATCTATCTATCCGGGAAGTTACTCCTGTAGGCTACATGTTGACCAGTGAGAGAAATAAATATTTCATTATAGTCAAGAATGCTGAATCTGAGCTAATTCACATCCAAAACTGAAACAAAAGTATTGCTTATGAACAAAATGACAACACCTATTTCAGATAAGAGTCAGATAAGTCACTGACTTTCCAAGAAATGAGATTATAGTGAAAACCAGGACCACACCATCAACACAAATCCCAGCCATTCACATGTGCTTGTCCATGTGCATTCCTATGAATCATCCATTATTAGATCCTATTACTAAAAATCTTGTTATGAAGCTATTTAGAAAAGTAGTCCAGCAGCTCCCTTACAGGAAAAAAACAGATGACATATTTGAGATACCTGATACAGTACACTGACGTCACAAGAGTCCTTAGAAATAAAGATAAGAAAAATCCCAGCACTTCCTCCTTGGAGGAATTTTCTTTCAGACAGTTTTAGACATTAAAGGTTTTTATGTAATTTTAGTAATTTCAACATCAAGGCTTCTACACTTTCATCTGAAACATAACACTGATCAGTGATAGCAGTACAGAGGAAGGAGGTACATTGTTAACGGCCATTGTAAGACCCTACAATATTGGCATGCACTTTGATTAGCCATATCCGAGTCTGATTCATGAGCCAAGTCAGATACTGAAACTAAAACGAAACCTTTTCTATTAAAGAATATCATTACAGTTATTGTAAACATAGTTGGGCTTCCTAGAATCGAGGTTATAACGATAACCATTACAACCACACCTTTACACTAATCTGAGACATTCATATGATGGGCTGTGTACATTCCTCTTCATTTTAAACCATAAGATTATATCACACACCTCTTTCCCATTTGTGTAACCATAAACAGATGTAACCCAGGAGTTGTGTCCTTCAAGTTTTTGAATTTGGAAATGTTTTACAGGTGATCTGAAAGCATGCAAATTGCGGGTGAATCCTGAAACAGGACAACAATCAAAAACAAAGCAAAATCAACAGGAAAATAGTTTTAAGATATGTTTCATCATGAGCTTCTAAGTCTCCAGGCCTGATGTAAAGAAGTCAGATTGTTTGATCAAGCGATCTAGAGGAGTTAAAACAGAAATATCAGCGGCAGGAAGGTGAGCTACAGGGGGGCAAATATGACACTAAGAGGATCTACAAGTTATTTAGAAGGTATGAAAGACGTTGGAGGCAGAAATAAAGGCAAAGCTAGGCTAAGGAATAAAACCCTTGTGTGGTGTGGATTAATTCAGTGTTGGTCATATAGTTCAGAGCATTTGACTGCAGATCAAAATGTCCCTGGTTCAAATCCCCTGTCTTTAAGCTCACTGGTTATGACTCCTGCCTATGTTGGACTCATGTTTGGAAGGTTTTGAGTTCCAGTCCCAACAATACAAAGCTCCTTGCGCAAGGCCATTTACCCTCAGCTGTCTAAACGAGATAAGTTGCTCTGGATAAGAGTGTCTACCAAAAGAAATGTAGAAGTAAAAACAAATTACTGTTGCCACCCCATAGGTGATTATTTTCAGTGACTCCTGCAGTGTTTTATCCTCTTACACCGTAGCAATTTGCTAAAGTTTTAATGAATGACACATCATGATTTTTTAATTACTTATTGTTATAATTGCACTTGTCGAAATACTTGTGAAACGACTATATCAGTTATAAACAGTTGTTCACTCATCACGCTCTCTTTTTTTAGCTAATAAGACAAGAAACAAACACAATTTGTCGTGTCATGGAGAAACCCCAAAACAAAGTCCAACTTCTTCCCCTGATGGAAAACTTAATCACTGTTCCAAAGTGCTGACACTGGAGGGTCTATAAATGTCATACAAACGTCTCCTTAAAAAAAACAAAAAAATGATTGTATGGGTTTTTTTTCATTACACAACAAATGGTTAAATAATTAATTAGCTAAAATATTGTTGGTCATCTTCCGTACAGGTTTCCATGTAAGTTTTTACTATAGAAATGATACATATTTGATTGAATTCATTAAGATAAATTGCAATTTGACTTGCAAATAGAACTAAAGTTGAGAATTTAACAATGCTATTTTCTCTTCCCGTTTGGAGATACAGTATGTACACCTAGCATAAATAAAACTGCTAAAAATATGTATATGACATATTTTCATCATTACTCTCCATATCCTGTATTTTTAGTGAGTCACTATTAGATTACTGTCGATGTTCCTCACGTGTTGGCACACAGAAATCGTTCCTTCAATGTAGCACTGGAAATAAACCCTTCAGTAGACTGTTTCCCAGATTCTGTCAGGTTTATTGCATTCCAGCTGTAGTAAACTCATGTAACTTGATTTAAAGGATTTTTTACTTCCTCATGACTGAGAGGCAGGCAGAAAGAGAAAGAAAGAAAGATAGATAGAGAGAGAGAGAGAGAGAGAGAGAGAGAGAGAGAGAGAGAGAAATGGCCTGAGAAAATGTGTTGTTTCCTTAAACACATTCCTGACTTGGAGGCTTGGAATTCCACTCATCCTAACCTGCTGATGATTTAGTACCAGAGAAGGAGAGGTTTAGTCTGGGCATGCAAGCTCACTCGAGTTAGGCCTATTGTATTTCAATATAACAGTGACAGGAATATGGCACATGACATGATCTATTTCAGAAAGCAGAGAACATATTTTCACTAACACACACAGACAAAGAGAAGAATGACTGATTGGAATGATATCTAACTTGTTCTGTGGAAAAGAAAGAGAAACATGCATGTTAGCCTTGATGCTTTATTTTGCCGAAACTTAAAACTTAACTAGTTTTAAACTCTGGTTTTCTTGATTTCCTGACGGAACTCAGGAAACTCTTTTCCTGCTTCCAGAGAATCAGAACTAAGAGAACAGGATGTTCTAGCATTGCGTTCCCCTTTATAATTTTGTGCTTTGTAGTCTCCATGGAAAAACATCCTCATGCTAGTTATTAGGTCTTAGCTTAGTTAAAGCCCTGTTAAAGGAGCTGGTACAGTAAGTTAGCGCCGGTTAGTTTTTTTTGTTGCATGTTTTGTGCTTGCCTATAAGCGCATAGTCTTCTTTCCACCACCTGGGTAACAGTATATAGAAGATTCTCGATGCTTACCTTCTGTTATTATGCAACTCAACATCTACATTCTGCATTATCGTTGCAATCTTCATTGTGGAGCCCACACGATCGCAGATAGATGGTTTACTGTAGGGTTTCGCCATGCAATCATGATAAGGAACAAAACATGGTTAACAAGGAAGATACGATTGAAGGTAAAGGCAAAGCATCTACATTCTATAATACTTTCTGTTTGAGCCTGCATAGTTTCTCTATTATCAACATAGCTAGAAAGATCTTATATCATTTGTTGTGTTCTAAAAAAGGTAGTTGCGGATTTAGAACTCCTAAATCTGTATAAACCTGTTCCTGTAATATATTTAAAAACATTGACCCAATGTTCTCGAGGATAAATTAGGAGTGATTTAAAGGGACCGTTTGTAATTTTAGCACCCTCTGAAAGGTGTACCCTTTAACCAGCGAATACGTCTGTATTTTGTTTGATCTAACGCAAATACTAATATACATTACAAGTTTGGACACACCTACTCTTTTTCATAGGTTTTTCTTTTCTTTTTTTTTTTGGCTTTCTACGTTGTAAAACATTACTGAATACATCAAAACTATGAAGCAACACGTATGGCATATACTGA
>JAQMYM010005327.1:0-10721 GCA_030014255.1 Parauchenoglanis ngamensis
TATATATATATATATATATATATATATATATATATATATATATATATATATATACATACATACATACACGTGTGTGTGGTGCGTGTGTGTGTGATGAGAGACAGAGAGAGAGAAAAAGCATGAGTCACCATAAAGTGTTGCGTGTATATACCAAGGTGAACCAAGGTGATGCACTGTCCCTGCGTCTGTTCTGAATAGGCCTTAACCTCCTCAGTCACACCATCAAACAGTGGCTATAGATACAGGTTTACAAGTGGAGGACCATCAGCGACATCCTGTACATGGACATAAAGCTGTATGCTTTATGAACAAGACATCGAATCACTTATCCACCTCAAGAGAATCTACAGCGAGGACATCTGGATGTCATTGGGACTGAACAAATGCGGACGCATGATCGCGACATAAGGAGTGGGGTTACCAGGGGGCAAAAAAGCAGACATTCCAGGCAGCTACAAAATACCTTTGTATCCTACAAGCCAATGGGAATCAGGATGAGGTTACAAGGAGATCAACCACAGCCAAATATCTCTAGAGGGTCAGACAGGTGTGCCGAAGCCAGCTAAATGGTAGGAATAAGATCCAAGCCATCAACTTGTACACCCTAGCAACCGTCAGATACCCAGCTGGAAATAGTAAACTGGCCACAGGAGGAAATGCATGCCACTGATGTCAAGACATGGAAACTCCTCACGATGCACGGAGGGTTCCATCCACAATCCAGCTCCCTGCGACTCAATGAACAACAGATAAAAGGGGGCAAAGAGTGAGTCTCAGAGACACTGTCCAGAATGAAACAAGGAACATATGTGAATACATCATGAAGATGGCCCCCTCCAGGATGAACTGATAAAAAAGTCTCTCAGGCAGCAGAAGACAGAAGATGAAAAGGAGGATGAGAAAGCATTGTGGAAGACCAAGCCCCTCCATAAAATGTACCACCGGAAGATTGAGGAAGTGGCTGACATCAAGAAATCCTGACAGTGGCTAGGAAAAGCTGGCTTGAGGAACAGCACAGAGGCTCTGATCACGGCAGCATAAGAACAGGCTCTAAGCACCAGCTCTGTACAGGCAGGGGTCTACCGCAGTAGGCAGGACCCAAGGTGCAGGCTGTGCAAAGACACCCCTGAGACTGTCCAGCACATAATAGCTGAGTGCAAGATGCAAGCTGGGACAGCGCTGAAAGGCATAACCAAGTGGCGGGGATAGTGTGCAGAAACATCTGCACCAAATATTGGCTAGAAGCTCCCAAGTCTCGATGGGAGACACCACCGAAAGTAGTTGAGAACAACAGAGCTAAGATCCTGTGGGACTTCAAGTTCCAGACAGATAAGCAGCTGCTGGCACATCAACCAGACATAGTGGTGGTTGATAAGGAGCAGGAAACAGCAGTAGTGATTCAGGCAATTTCAGCTGATGGTAACATCAGGAAGAAGGAGCCTGAGAAGATCACGAAGTACCAAGGCCTGAAGGAACAACTGGAACAGATGTGGAAGATGAAGTCCAAAGTGGTCCCAGTGGTAATAGAAGCATTAGGGTTTTACAGATTTGCAGAGTGGCTCCAACAGATGCAAAAAAGTGCAGGTCTAGGAACAGGATACTGTACAGAACCCTCAAACTTCCAGGCCTCTGGTAGAGGAAGACACACACACACACACACACACACACACCACCCCCAAATTAGGGGATATGAGAGCGGGATTTATATAATAAGTTTAATTTATTGCCTTCTTAATGTGTTTGAAACCATTAGTTGTGTTGTGTTGAATTAGTGTTGGTAAACAGTAAATAGCCATATTCCACAACTGCTGTAATCTATATTATTTTGAGAGCCACTTAAATAAGTAAAGAGAGATGACTTTACTTTAAGACATGAAATGGGTTTGCTTTGTAGACTCAGTATTTTGATATCATGTTTAGTCATTTTCAACGCATACAAACTACTGACGTCTTAGTCAAAGTAGCACCGTGCTTCCACTGTTTCTCCAGCCCTACTCTCACTCCCATTACTGTTGGATAATTATCTTTAATGTCTATAACATGCATGCTGAGATTCAGTGCACTATATTAATCGTTAGCCAGCAAATTAAGCTCAACTTTATACTGCTGGACTTTTCATTTTGTCTGGATATGCCAAGCATGTCAGTAAAGAAACTGCTTTTGTGAGCATGTCTGATTTTTATTATTTTAGACTTATTAACTTCTGAAAAAGATTTTTGTGTTAAAGGTACAGTTAGTTTGTTGATTTGTTGATACACCAAAAAAAAAACCCAACTAGTGATGGCATTTGCTATTTTAAGGATTATAATTTGGCTGAAATTTATGATTTACAATTTATTTTAAATTTATCATTTTAGTGATGCTGTGATGGTCCTTGCTAATGCTAACTCTAGTTAGCATGCTAACTCTAATTGAACCACTGTAGGCTCTGGGGATGGCACTTTGTGTACATGGGTTCAAGGAGTAAAAGTTTGAGAGACATAAATCTGGCACAACAATGTGAGCTACCTGAGTAAAGGAACGGATTTCTCACTCATGACCAGATGTAAGTGAATGCAGCGTCAATAGAAATGGTGTTAGTCCTTTTGGTGTCATGGGAATTATGGAAGGAATGAAAGTTTGCTGATGATTGGATGCCATTGCAATTTGGATGTTTTGGGAAATGTTTTGGATGTTCATAGGAAATGTTTTAAGTTAATTCTATCTGGCGTAGCAGGCACACATGCACTTCCCCTGCTCTGCCCGAAAAATCTCAGAAATATTTTTGACTTCATTATTAATTTTTTTTTATTTCCTGTTATATAGCTTTATCATGTGTACTTATAGAATCTTGTGATTTACAAGGCTTATTTATTTAATGGACTCAAAATAGACACAAAAATGAGGGATGAATTTGAACTTGGTATGTAGTGCTTAATGAGAGAATAGTCTGTGCACATTTATTGTCTTATTTCAACAACAGGAGAGTATGCATCTCAAATCCTCTCTCTCTCTCTTTCTCTCTCTCTCTCTCTCACTCACACACATACACACAAGTGAGCCTGAGCAGCATACAGGAAGCACATCTGTGGACACATGCATTAGGGATATAGTGGGAGAAGTGCACACAAAACAAAACACTAGTTATTTATATCTAGAAATGCAGTAACCAGGCCGACAGATTGAATTTCAAAATGTGTGTCCTTCAAAATGGCCAGATGTTTATAGAAAGACCACTACCAACATTGTGGACAACAGATATTACTACGCCTCTTAGATATTAGAATTTTACTACTCATAACTAAAGCTGAATGATGTGGGTAAAATATGTAATTATGATTTATATAAGCAATATTGTGATTATGATTAGATTTTTTAGAATTATGATTAGACAGTTGACAGATAAGCTTTGCAGCATGGAGCCTTGTCATGGACCATATTTTTTTAATTTCCATCATACGTGTTTGATCAGATTAAGATCCGGACTGTGTGCTGGCCATGTCATAGAGTTGATTTGCCTTTCTTGAAGAAACGTCTTAGCACTCTTTGCTCTGTGGCAAGATGCATTATCATTCTGAAAAATGGCTTCACCACCAAACCTACTTTCGATTTATGGAATGAAGAAAATTTCAATGTACACCTGTGCATTTACTGTATCGGTAATGACTGCCATCTCCCCTTCTCCTTTACTAGATATGTAACACCATGTCATTAATGACTGTGGAAATGTGTTTATTTTCTTCAGGCTGTCATCTTTACATGTTTCTTTGGATGTGCACCAAACAAAAGTTCCAGCATCTTCTCCTTGGCCAATGCAGATTCTTGATTCATTACTGAATATCACTTTCATCCACAACCCTCTGTAGTCCATGCCTGCTTCTCTTTAGCCCACTGTAACTCTGCTTCCTTGTGTTTAGGTATTAGTGATGGTTTCCATTAGGCTTTTCTGTATGTAAACCCCATTTCCTTTAGCCAATTTCTTACAGTTTGGTCACATCGACTCCTGTTTCTGTCCATTTGGTTTTTTTTTTTTTTCATTTTTTGTTGTGCGTTTTAAATTTTTAAGGTATATTGCTTTGAATTTTCTGTTCTGAAACTTTGTCATCTTCCTTGGTCTACTTGTATGTTTCCCTTTTACAACCTTCCCATTTTGCTTGTGCTTGCTCCAAATCTTTGACACAGCTGACTGGGAAAAAACCAACATCTTTTGCACAGTGCGTGTTGAATTACCTTCTTGAATTAACTTCTTTGAATTGTTGTCTCTTGTTTGGGCCTCTTGTTGCCTCTTGAATTGAAACAGAATGACCCAGATGTGTTAATATTCTTCATACTGTGTGTGTGTGTGTGTGTGTGCGTGGTGCGTGCGTGCGTAAACATACTATTACCAGAGCAAGCATTTAGTAGTATTTGGCAGACATCATATATTGTGTCATAATGCAATATTTAAGCAATATCTCCCATGCAAGAGTGAGGCTATACTGAATATTGGCATGGCTGTGACTTGGCCATAAGTAGGTAATCACTGCCACGCCGATATTTACTATAAGCACACGATTGCGAGTGCGATATTGCTTTTATACAGTTCTGTAAACAAGAAGTTAATATTGAGTAAGTGACATTTTGGAAACAATATGGCAAAATTTCTGTTTATTTTAGCTCCACTAGCAAAAACAGATACCGAAGAATCCACACTAGCACCTTGGCTGGCTAGCGCATATTGATTTGTACATTCCTGTTAAAGGTGCTTCTGGGAAAATAGATGTCATTTCTTCCTTTTCATCTTTATCTGACAATCATTCATATGTAAATTTAAAAATTATATACCTGAAAAGCACTGGAACCAACTGTTGTCTCACTTTGTATAAACTTATACCTTTTGTGAACTGAATCAGTTTTCCATGATAGAACCAGAGGAAAGCTTGTGATATCACTGGGCAATATAGCAATATAATATTTATACTGTGATAAATTCAGTCATACTTTTGTAAGATTTTTATGCTTTTTTTTTATACAACAATTACAAACTCTGATTGGAAGCAGTCTGACACGGGCTAGCGCTCAGTGTGGAGAAAAGCACAATGAACAGCCCTTTGGTTCCTGAAGGAATGGAACTATGGGGAACTAAAATGCAAGAACTGAAGTAGTGAAATTGTGTATTCTGACTATCAAATAGCCTGAGTGTGACTAAGGCTGTACTCACACTATTTTCAACTAGCCCGATTCGCCCCCGGGAGCGATTGTCCCCCTCCCCACTTCCCCCACTGTTCTGCACTTGCACTGCACTAAAGGATCCGCTCCGGGGCTCTTACGTCACCACAGCAACAACGCGAGCGCAGAAAATATTTTGTGTTTTTGAAACGCAGCACAGCTGAGGTAAGTGCACTCGCCTCACTCAGCCCTTCACTCCACTCACATGCTTCTTAGTATTCTGTTCCTTCTGAAAACATAAGTAGTGTTAACTGTAATTTAAAACCGTAAACTGAAGTGCGCAGGAAACTTAATGGAGCACAGGGCTGCGACTTATCTCTACTGTGCTGTGTTTCAAAGACGCAGTGTATTTTCTGCGCTCTCCTCGTTGTTGTTTTTGCTCTGTTTAACCGCGTATCTGCGCTGTTATATAAAAGACCATGATCTCACGCCATAGTTTTAAGATTAGAATTATTTTCAGGTTTTAACCGGAATTATTTTGTGTGCGGAGGCAGACAGACCTCTCACTTGCAGTACGGATTTATTAATTATGAAACACCGTGATTTTCAGTAAATCATGCTGCACACATAAGAAGATTTTTTGACGTTGACGGAGGAATTTGCAGCTTTACTCCCCGACTACAATCTGCGTTCATCAGTCCGCCAGACCCATGTCTAAACCCTGATATTTTCCAGTGAATTGAGAAGTGTCTGTGATAGTGATCACGGAGCAATCGATCTATCCGGTCTTTAGGGGTCAAAAGCTCCGGGGCGGCTTGCCTAGTGTGAGTACACCTGAAGCGGGAAGCCTGGCGTGGGACTCGAACCAGGGAGTGCCGACACACCACCTCGCTGGATAACTAAATATGTCTTCTGAAAAGCAAAGAGGGGAGCAGAGCTCACGACAAACAGGCTGTGATGATATGAGAATGGCCGTCTGGCGCGTGGAAACTAAAGTCCGTTTCCCTCTCACATACGTTTCTTCTGTAAATATAAATTTCCCTCAATAAATCTTTCCCTGACTAGTTCTTTCACACTCAATATCTCCAATACAACTCTTGCACACTGTTACCAGCACAAGCGCAATGTCTGCACAAAGAATGCAGTGTGTGGCGGGTTTATAAAGAACCGCAGTCAGGTGTAGCATGTATCTGCTGATTATGCCATTGCATAGCAACCAGCAGCGTACCTGCTTTAATAACGCGTGTAGTTGGCCACGGCTTTGCCTGTGAGAAGACTCATGGTGTCACAGTCGAAGCTGTAATATTGTACAGATTCTGCTTTTTTTATGTAACACTAAAGTTAATGACATATAACATTTACCTTAGAATAACTTGTAAATAAGCAAATAAGTATCGTGACATTCAGTGGCGATTCTAGAGTCTGTTGGGGCCCTCCAACCAGTGTTCATCACCATTATGTTATAAATAATATAACCAACAAAAGTCAATTTAAGGTTTTAATTTTTTGAACTCACAGATATCAGTATAAGCACTTGGAAAGGATGCTCAATCTGCCTGTGGTGTTGTTTAATCCTGGTCAATACGGGCAGGAGATGGAGCGTCTGTTATTCCACTGGAGGTGGATGCTGACTGCCTGCTGGAATTGGATGTTGACTGAACTGAAAAAACACAAAAAAAGAAACGTGGAATATCATGTCACCAGGAATCTTTAGAGTACAATACATTTACAGTGAAATCGATTAAAAGTCAACTTACAGTTTCCGTTATCAGCATTTGTGGGGGCGGCTTATCCTTCATTTCTGCTGCTGGTGCCAGAAACTTAAGTAGTGATCCTGAGAAAAGTTAATAGTTATATAGTATATGATGCTTATACCAGTAACATGTTAATAGCATCAATTTAAAATGCTTTCACGTGTAGAATTAGAATTCTTTCAAATTCATTAAACTTTTGAATGTTGTTCTTGGGCATAGCTTTCACTATTCATTGTTTACTATTTACATTTCATTTGATAGGGACAATGTAATAATTCCAATACAAAGGATTAAGCTCATGTGCTGGAGCCTGCTCTGGCTACTTAGGTTTTTACATTATCAGCGTAATGAAAATATACAGTTCTCAGTATCATAAAACCACTAGGCCTACAATACAGATACAGAAAATACAATAAAATACACACACCATACTTCACATAACACAGTAATTTACACCTTAGTAATTTAAAGTACACTTTTCCAAATTTCTTTGCGTCTGAATTTTATTCAACATTCAACATTCATTGCTTGATAGTTAGCTCGGTCGGTCACAGCTTTCATCAGTTAACTACAGACACTGTATTGTCTAAGTTAGCCGATTTCCCCCTCCAAATCACTCCACTATGAGGTCCTATAAACGACAGGTAAAATGTTACTCTAGGAGAGACCCAACCTGGCGGACCCTATTCCGGCCGAGTGGACTTGGTCATGAGCTGGACACACTAGTCTGCTCTGCTAGGTAAGTTAACTAATGTTACACATCAAAGTAAACAAACGTAATAATGTAAGTTCGTTGAAGTCACGTTATTCAAGTGTCTCTGCACCATAGTTAAGGCTAGACTAGCGGTTATGTAGTATTTTATTATTACTTGCCATGGCTATGAATTGCTTTTTTTCTTCTTTCCTTTTTCAGTCCCAGAAGGATAACTCCTCTTCATTTTTTTGAATGGCTTTCGTTGTTGCCATTAGGTTTATTTGCACAGAATAATCATGCAAGCAGCATGCCACTTGCAACAGGAGTGAGTGAGGCTCCCTTAGGGAAGTCTACTGATATTTCAAACTTTGCACATTACCACTGCTATAGTTTAAATTTTATCAGTCCTCAGGGGTCCCCGACTGGCCTGGGGCCCTTGCTGGCAAGCGGCACCTCTGGTGGCATTTATATCATACTGCTCATAGCTTCCAATGTTTTGTTGCTAGTGCTGTTAGACATGACTTGGATACGTTCCCATTCTTTCATGCTGTATTGTATGCTGTTGTACTTTATTGAATGCTGTAGTGAGATTCTGGTGAAGACAACAGTAAAAAGGGATTAATAATACACAAAGTTCCAAATCGGTACAATACAACATGAGCATTTTTGATATAGAGTGGACACCAAAATTAGAGAACAATTTTTTTTTTTCTCAAATGCTGGCAACCCTCATCACTCCATCACATCGAAGGAATATTAGCAGTGGGTATACCACTGCAAGTTTTTTACTTTAACCAATTCAACAAAAACCTTTACATTGTGGAAAATGCAGTAATCAAAATTAGAGAACAGTAACCACTGTAGCAGAGAAAAGCTTACAAATGGAATTTTGGCGCTTTCTCAGCTCAAAAGATGTTTGATAATAATTTGTTAGATAATAAAGGAAATTAGCACCAGGTCTCAGATTAGCACCAATAACTGAAATATCCTGAAGTGTTCTCTAATTTTGATGACAAATATCTCGCGAACTTTTTTTTATATTGTGACATAGAATATTTTTAAATTATGAAATGCTCTTCAACTTCATCCTTTCATTTTACGTCAGGATAACTTTAAATTGGGATAAGCAGTGACTTGTTCTCTAAATATGATCTCCACTGTAGAAAAATAGAAACATTTCCTGTTTCTAGTTTCCATTGTAAAACCATCAACGTTATGAAAGTGCAATACTTGAAACTTAATGACAGTGTTTGTGTGAGCCATTTAGACACTAATTAGTGTATTACGAAAAAAAAGCTGTGCAATAAAATGTAGCAACATTCAACATGGCTAGTTAAAGTATGCCAAAAGATGCCGAAAGTGAATTGCACTTTACAGTTTCTCCATAGTGCACATGCATTATCTGTCTGTCTTGTTGTTTAAAAGATATCCAGTTCAGTGTTAAAATCACAACCCTGGCAACCCTGTTGACGTAACTCAGGTAGCACAGGCTGCTTTATTCCACGTTCTGCTGTTCGCTTGCTGCGCTGTGAACCTTGCACGGCTCTCTGTAGTTGAATGAATGGAATGATTTCTCTCATTTGAAAATCCATGTTCACTGAGAGACCTTATAAATTTATAATCTGATATTTTTTTGTTTAAGATGTTTGAAAGATATCATGGAGTCGCTTTTTTAATGTAAATTTTTAATAATGCTGAATTTTAGGATAAGCTGGGACCATGTGACTTTCTCTGTGTCATGTTCTATAGAATATAAATGGACCACAGATGTGAGTGGTGATTCAGCTTTTACTCTACAACGCATGACAGATTTCAGTTTAATTCTGTTTACTAATTTTTAATAATAAAAACGGTATAAATACTAATGTTTATGAATAAAAGATCTTAGTGAGGCTGGCCCTTCAGGCATCCTCGATTGGACCAGGACTAGAAATCTCATTCTCCATGGCAACCAGTAAGCTCTTCCTCAGAGCAAGGTCTTGAATTATTTGATGCCAAGATTGGCGAGGAGTTGGAGAGGCATGTAACAAGTGAAGCCATTTCCATGCAGGGCTGTCGCAATACCAACATTCAAATCCAATCCCAGGTGTAGTACTGCGACTGTGGTTCTCAATACGAAATCAGTGCATAAATAAAGTAGAAAGCCATTTGAGTAATAAATTGTGACACACATAGCAGTCTATCTTACTATGCTTGTGTGGACCTTTCATTGACGTAATGAATAATGCAGCTAATTAATGCTATGCCTGCACCTAAACCTAACCTTAACCTTAACCTCAGTAATGAAAAGGAAACTTTTTGGCTCTTTTTTTTAACACTTTCTTTTTTTGTCAGATTTCTATCCTTACATTTGGTCCTCATAAGGTATGAAAACATATATACACACACACACACACACACACACACTCTCTCTCACACACACACACACACACACACACACACACATACATGCCTGAGAGCTGTTTAGAGATTCAGGAGCGATTGAGCCTGACTCAGATCTGACAGGCAGGGATTTGACATTGCAGATCTCTGATCTTCTGTCACAATATTGATTTAAAAACAATTACAGGCTGCTTAGTTATTCCTCCCTTGTTCCTGGTCGCGTGCACACACACACACACACCCCTGACTAGAACCTTCCTTGCCATATGGAACGTTCCAGTCGAAACATCACTTGAAAATGTAATTAGCACTTAGGCGGGGGAGAGTGTTAGTTTCATTTGTGTATGCGTGTGTGAGTGTGCGTGTGTGTGTGTGTGTGTGCGTGTTCTCCTGAGTTTTAGCAGTGTACACCAGAGCTGTTTAACACTGTCAGTAGTAAATGAAAATTTCCTCCGCTTTCCTGTGCACAGCTGCTATTCCTCTGTGCCAAGATTAAATTGCATTCGGGAGGATGCGTTATTGTGTCATAATTTTATTGGGGTTGTAATTCAAAAGAGATAAATCTCTTTATCTTATCTCTTTAGTCTGATAACTACAGTTGGAATCCTGTTTAGGACCGTCACTATTGCAGAATAACAAAATCTAAAATTTTTTGAATAGCTCTAACAGCTCTAACCTCTAAGAGTAGGGTCACCTACTCTTTTTCATAGGTTTTTCTTTATTTTTTTTGCTTTCTACATTGTAAAACATTACTGAATACATCA
>JAQMYM010005328.1:0-10717 GCA_030014255.1 Parauchenoglanis ngamensis
GTGTGTGTGTCTGTCTCTGTGTGTGTGTGTGGGAGTGGGTGTGTGTGTCTGTGTGTGTGTGTGTGTGTGTGTGTGTGTGTGTGTGTGTGTGTGTGAGATATCACCTGGAGTGAGGAGCAGGAGGAAGTCCAGCGCCACTGTTGACAGTTTGATGTAACTACAATGTGTCACACTGATATTTATGTTTTGGCTGTAAATACACTCAAATCACTATGGAGGACAACTAAATACAGCAATATGACATTAATTAATTAATCAACAATGAACAATAATTAATTAATAATATCATCCTAATACAAAAATGTCTTTGGAGAAGACACGTCATAATCATAATCTTGGCTTACATCATGAATAAACTTACAGTGAGCTGTAGAAGATGAATGTTTGCTCAGCTTATAATTCAAACCATCTGAACAATTTCTTTATATGAATTAAATGCTTGAATTATCAGCATTGTTTTGTTAATTCAAAAGATTAATACCAAGTTTTGATACCAAGTTAATTACTCTATAATGCCCATGTCACCGTAGCAACAGTGCCAGTTTGTTTATGAGGAGGGCTTCGGAAAACTCCATCGGAATCTTAGTTTTAGAATATTTAAATGAGGATTCCATGACGGAATGCAAAAGAGGGAATCCTCGGCCTCATCGCGACACCAGGATTTCCTGCTAGCCCTAAAAATAACTTAATAACTTTATAGCGAAAAATTATTTTTCTGTCAAAACTGGAGTTTGGATAGTGTTCATTAAAGTGTTTTAAACGATGTTTAGGATTAAAACTTATCAATTCTGTTGAAGGATCAGGAAGATCAGGTATTTATCAACCGATTTTTGCCAAAATTGACTCGATATGGCGGTTCGCATATAACGCAGAGCTACCACAAGTGCAGGAGATTTGAGTAATCGCAATACAGAGTTCAGAAAATCGACTTAAGAAGCTGCGACACCGGATTCTGAATACGAGGAACTAAATAAAACCGTGATGCAGATTACAAACCATATCACTGAGCTTTCCCTTCATTCTGCTGCCAAATAAACACAGGTAGGAAGTGAAGTTCAAAGACATCGGACAGGCCGCGGTGTACAACTGGCTCCTCATCCAAACAAGTTTGCATTAGTGGTGAGCTGAGACACAGCAACAAAGAACAACAACAGAGGGGAAGAATGTTAGAGAGAAGCAGTCTGAGAGAGACAGCATAATAGAGAGAGAGAGAGAGAGAGAGAGAGAGCGCACAATAGAGAGAGAGAAAGTACATTACCATTTATTTGCATTTGTTACGCTCTCCGTCCTCAGCCATTACCTGAGTCTATAACCTTTCCACCGGGAACTGATAGAAAGAGACGAGAGAAATGAAGGGTAGCGAGGAGTGAAAGAACAGGCAAAAGATGTTGAGAGACACAAACAAAGAGCGAGAGAGAGAGAGAGAGAGAGAGAGAGACGAGTAGTGCATCATTCTAAATGATCTTCACCTTTCTGACATCTGACACCTTTCTGAAGGACAGGTAAACAACATCCACACGTCTCTCTCTCTCTCTCTCTCACTCTCTCGCTCTCCTGTCACACACACAAACACACACACTCACACAGAACTCTCTCTACCCTGCGGAATGGTGTGATGAAGCGGATTACCACAGCAATTTGCCAACGTTTATGTCTTGTTGTAAATTTTATCCATTTATAGTTACCTTTAATGTCACGAAACAAGTCGTCACTTACGTTATAGCAGCTACAAACAGTCTTTCCCACCCCTCTATCCGGAAGAAGTCGCAAAACCTACAGCTACAGGTTTTCTATGATAACGTATCAGAACGAGCACATTAATATAAACCTGCGATTTGCAGCTGCGTCACTTCTGACCAATCAGAATGCAGAATTCAGGAGCTCTGTGGCGTAATATGTACTCATGGTCAGACTGCAAACCACAAAGTGTTTCTGAAGTATTTTAGAGCCCAAACTTTTGCATTAAGCTATGCTCCTTGCTGTGCAAAAACACCATTAAGCTATGTGACGGAAATAACCGGAAAATAAATGCAGATGGAGCGGAAACAAATCAACACGCTGCAGGTGTAGCATGTGTCCTGCGCTATCATTTCTATTTCATAAAACTTATGAATATGATTAATGCAGCCTGAGTGCTTAGTGGCCATGGTTGTTAGCTCCATGATGTGAGAAGGTGTCAAACACACACATATTAGCATGTAAAGCACACACACACACACACACACACACACACACACACACACACACAGAGACAAATGACAGGCTGTCATGCTATGGTTGGATGAACATCGCTAAAAAAAACCTCTCTTTATGCTGATATGAGTTTTGAGACCACATTACTTTGTCACGTTGTCACACGACACCGGTATTATTAATATAAATTACATGCACATGCTGCTAATTATGCATATTTTCATTCTTAGCCATTCATTAGCAAGATTCTTGTTCGGTTTTGACAATGATTAGAGAGATAGGCTCTGTTCCATAAAATAATAGCTAGTCTAAAGAGAGCTCGGCTTCTAATCTAATAGTTAGCCAGATGTTTAGCCTAATAGCTAGTTGCCTAAGGAATAGCACGTAGACTAGCAGTAGCTGACTAGATAGTCACATGGTTACTGTGCTAAAGTGGTAACAGCTAGTCAAGCTAACAAACGTGTACTTAAGAAAGAAAACAAATCCTTTGGCATCACATCGGTGCAAGAAGCATTACACTTTTAGAGCACTATTTATTTTTCTTTATCGATTTTTTTTAAGACTTTTTCAAGCTAGCTTGCTAGTGCATGGTTTAAATTACATAACACTTTGACTAGCATTAGCTGGCTTGTTAGGAGACTTGGCTAGTCAGCCAGTTTCTGCACTAAAGAGGTAACAGTTAGTTAAGATAGTTACTTGGTTGTCAGTATTAACACAGTAAAATGTGTGCATAGCTAGCTGGGTTTTTTGTTTTGTTTTGGTTTGGGTTTTTTAGAGTTTAAGGGTCTTTAATCTCCACACCAACCAGTTTCCTCCATCCTCATTTTCTGCTAAATTTATGGCTAGCAAGTGCTGGATGTTCAGCCTGCGCTCCTGTGGTACTTTGTGGATCTAACCTTAGAGACCTTTTTTTAATTATCTATTTTTCGCTAGCTTGCTAGTGCATTGTTTACATTATATGATATTACACTTAGACTAGCATTTACTGGCTTGTTAGGAAACAGAAGTTAGTTAGTTCCTGTGCTATAAAGCTAACAGATATCTAGGCTAACAATTAGACTGACTAGCTTAGCTAATGTAACAAACATATATACTAAGTATTCTTTTGATTCTTTTTTGGGGATTTTTTGGTGTTTTTTTTTTTTTTTTTGCTGTTTCTGAGTGTTGAAAGACCAAATCGGTGACATGTTTCCCACGTCCTCTTTTTCTCCTAAATTCATTGCTAGCCGTTGTGTATTTAGCATTTATCTTACGTCCTGAATCACCGACACCTATACTGATTAGCATGTCAGAATGGTAGTGCACACTATATGTGTTACTTTGTAGTTTGGGATGAAGCCTTACATCATTAATAAAACACTTTTTTTTTATGTTAGCATACAGTACTGGTTAGCATACATGTGGTCTCAACAAGTGGTGCCGTATTATAAAAATGCAAATGTGCACATGAGAAAGACCAAAAGAGTACAAATGTGAAGTTTTAACCTTTAGCGTTAAATAAGAATTACACTTTTCTCTTCAGAGTCTTCAGTTGATCATTAGCCACATTAGCTGTCAGCTAATGGTAGGGATTAGCACTAGAGTTAGCCTTCAGAATTTCATCAGTTCGAGCAGCTTTACAAACCCTGTTTTCAGCTCATCATCAGCCACATTAGTAAGCAGTTGTGATGAGACTTAGTGATCAGAGAGTTTGGTATTTTATCATATTGAGCAGATTGGCTCTTTAAACAGAGTGTGAATGGAAACACCACGAAGCATAAAGCGCAATCGTGTTACAGGAGCTAAAAGTGGACGTGTCACGTCTCTGTTGTCTTTATCACTTTCCTGCAGCAGGGCTGGATAATGAATTCACCTCGTGTTAGAAAACTTGCCGGCTTTTGAGACGTCTAGAGGGCACGTCAGCTTTCGGGTGAATGTAGAAAAAACCAAACCTGATCAGAAATAAAACGGCAAGTGCAAAGAGAGAATGAACCGGAAGTCAATTTTAATTCATATTCTTGTTCTTTATGTTCGGTTTCAACCAATTAGCAATGTTAGTCTGAAAGCTCAAAATACCCAGAGGTCAAAAGATCCAATGGTGCTTTTTTTGTATGAAAGCCACTCGTTTAAATTAATTTATTCCGCAAGAAAAAGCTCTTTTCAAAAGGTCATGCCAATCCAGCTGGTCTCAGCAAGCTTTTAAACTTCTGCACTAAGAAAAAGGTCCAAAGACCGTGACATGGCGCAACAGGAAGTGAAGATGGAGCGAAAGGATCAAAAGAGTGGTTCAAGCAAAGCCTATGTCAATTAAGTCAGAATAAAAGCCATGTGATCAGGAGCCACTATAATCACAGCGCTGCTGAAGTCTGGATTCTGATTCACAGGTTTATGAGAATGCACTGTAATCGTTACTACGGTAACGGCTCATTCACAGGGACTTGCATGGCACATAAACAGATTTTAAAAATCTATATAATCATCGGAGATGTTTATTTATCATTTATGGAAGGAGTCTCCGGTTTACGATCTCAGGTTTCTTAGAACCCGTTTACACTTGGTATTAAAATGCGTCCTGGGCGATCTGATCACAACTGGACGGCGCTAAATACGAGTGTAATACGTCCAGGACGCATTCAAGATGCATTCTCTCAAACCACTTGCCGAGGAGGTCTGGGACGTATTTAACCACATACCTTCTGTAGTGTAAACGCTGATGCGTCCCGAAGCGTCCAAAATACGGACACAACAGGGAAATACGTCATTAATGCTGGACGCGGAGGTTGTTTTGGTAACAGCGCGACACGCTGGAAAAAAATAGAGAGGAGCAGCGATGTAAGTGGTTGGAGTGCAAGAAAATAAAGAAGGTATGTTGCAAGTTTAACATTTTAATATAATTTTGCGTGGGGACCTTTGACCTTCTAATGGAAGTGATGTAGGCAGTAACGAAATCTGAACAAAAGCGGTCAGCTGGACACCTTGGAGATGCACGATAAATACAGGTGTAAACGGCGACGTGTCTCGGGAGTCCATTTGTGACCTGAACGCTCAAGACGCATTTTAAAACCAAGGGTAAACAGGGCCTCAGTAACATGGCAAGCTTCAAGAGTGAGAAAAAAGAGAGGATAGAAGAGAGGAAGTTAGAAAAAGAGGTAACGTTTCTCATGGAAAAAATATAAACCTATAAAAAGTATTATTAAAGTTCTTTAATGAATAAATAAATTGTAATCGTTGTCACATTGCTGTGGTATTATAGGAATAAAAATTTTGGAACATGCTGCAACTGGATAATAATCTTATAATCTTCAGGATTGTAACAGCAACTATGCTTCATCACACCACCCCATCACTGATTATTTTATCATAACAGCACAATATGAAGTGTGCAGTTCCTTAAAAAAACTAAAATTTTAGAAACTAAAATTTTAGTTTCAGGTTGTAACACTACAAAATTTGGAAAAGTCCACAGGGGGTGAATACTTATGCAAGCCAACGTAAACACAGGACTAGATGAAAGATGAGCGGATGGGGAAATTAATGTCCTTGGAGAATCTCATTCAAAGACATGTTCTTGTCAGAGGATTTCGGCGCTCAGGAGAATAATCCACTCTGAGGTGACAGGATGATTACTTTTGGGTTTAGAGTACCTTCGAACATCTCAAGGTCGGGTCCCGGATCACTGAAGGTAACGTCACCTCTTCTGAATTTCGTAATAATAATAATAATAATAATAATAATAATAATAATAAGGCATGATGAGCCGTTTTGTCAGTAGGTTCGTAGGGGGTTTGCTGTAGTTTGTATTTTTATCCGGTAGTAAAATCACAGCTAATGAGTCGTTATACTGTAGCACATCATACACTAAGGCAGCGGGACTGCACGAAGGTCGCTTGTATGCTTCGGAGACTGTAACACTGTAACCTTCAGTGTTTAATAAAGCTGACGCGTGTATCTACAGATGTACAGTATCTACATCATAGACTTTTTTTTTAAATATGGCTTTTGCTATTGCTTATTGTTTGATTTTTTTCTACAGAGCATTGTGCACAAAGCCAAGTCACTTAATCTCTTTTCCTGGGCCAGTTTCGCATGAAAGTTTTGACAAAGACAGTGGACCAAAGTAATACCAATACATTTATGTTTATAAATCATTACAAGTCGTTCTGTGGTTAAAACTAACAGGGACGCCGTCACCACCAAGAATCTGGAACCACTAGCAGTGCTTGATCGGGATCTTTAATTAAGCTGATAAATGAATGAGTAACAATGAACAGACAATGTGCTACGGGTGTTCCAAAGTTCTAACACCTCCTAAGCGTAGCGAGCGTTAACAGTGTCACGGATTCACAGTAAGTCACGCTGTAGGATCGGATAGTCACCTCAACGCTGACGTTTTCAAAATATCCATTAAGATGCTCTGAAAGCAGTGCAATTATTACCAACTATTACCATCTTTCACCCAATCAGGTCCAGTGGCTCTCATTCGTTCTGTGTCCGGCTGCAACTCCCTGAAAATTTCACAAACTCGTCCGTCTGGATTCATCATAAATCACACCGCAGCACTCCTAACCTTATCAAACGATCAGCTATCCAACGTGCAGAAGAACACGGCACTGCTGACCACAAATAAACCAGACAATGTTCTAGTTTTGTCTAAGCATGGTGAGAGATTTTATGGAAAAGATGTTCTCAAAAAGATCTTTCTAAGAACGAACAACAAAGGCCTTTGGGTTTTTCTTGTACGAGGGAGAATCAAAAGTAAAGGCAAGATACATTTAACCGCTTTAATAGAAGCAACTGTGAGCAATTCAGCATATCGCTGTTCCGCACAGTCCCCGCAGACGTCGACGCATGTGTCGTATCGCTCAGCCAGCTTCTGCATTCCTGTGGGGAAGATGTTTTTCAGCCGCTCCTGAAGCCAGGTGAGCGCGGCTACCAGACCGGCGGCTGTAAGGAGGACGTGGAAGACGTTCGAACCCAAGCTGTTGCTCCGTCTCTCCTGTCGCTGCTGTGCATGAGGACGTGCATCGTCCCGGTGCAGAAGACAGCGTTCCTCTTCTGTTGCTGAGAATTGCAGGTTTAAGTTCATTTCGCAGCAACGCACAGTCATTTGCATTGTCCTCTGTTTGCGCATGCGCTTGGAAATGCGCCTGAATGGCCCCCTTCATGTAGCAGTAGAATGTTAAGCTTGGGGTTAACACTAGTGCACTAGAACGTTGACGTCCGATGGTGCGATCTTGTAACGGAGCGTCCATGTTTCTGCCCTCGTGGCTGCGCCGCACTGTGCGCGTTCGAACTATCCAACGGGCAGTAAATATGTTTCGCTAGCTTCTCTTTGTTCCGGTTATCACGTAATTTTAAAAATGTTTTTGTTTTTGAGTCTCCCATGTGTATGCAAGGATGTGCACAGATATTATAAGCTAATGCTATGTCTGCTATAGCTCCTCCTCCTTGGCTAAAATGCTGAGTCTTTCAAACGTCTTTCAAATTTCGACACGTTAAAATAAATTATTCCGCAAAATCATCAAGGCTAAATCAACCCTATTTTTGTCTGCACGGGATGCAAATCAGTTCCTGGTGGTGCTTCTTGGTGGAGGAGTGATAAAACTTTATTTCCCTGCCATACTTTCATACCATCTTTACAATTACGAGATATTTATGACTGCAGTGGCAGAAAAGGTGGCAAGATATTTCAGATTCTTACAGACAGCAAATCAAATCCCATGGCTTTCCAGCGGTAGGGAGTAGAAACTAATCAGCGTTTCCACCAGACTCCCATCTACAGCAGATCACATGCTCGGTGGCGTGTTACGGTCTTATGGTCGGGGGGCTCATTATGATTTCATTTGTGAATGTCAAGCAAGTGCTGACTGTCTGGACTGAAGAGAACGAAAGTCCTTTTGTCACCTCGTGTCTAATTAAGGCATATTTGTGCTGAAGGTGATGATGTTTAGAAGAACGTGTTGCCTTGGAGATTCAAAACGGAGAGAAAACAAAGCAGTGGCATAAACACCAGTCCCAAGACGTCACAAACCAAAACCGAGCAGGAATCGTATGTTTGGAGTTATAGAATTCTGGATTCTGATTGGTCAGACGGTTTTGATTCATTTACACAGGTAAACAAGGTACTCGTTCTAATGCGTTATCGAAATATATACCAAAATATAGTAACAGCTCATTCACAGGGACTTGTACGGAGAACGGTCCACTAATGGTGCGCAATGGTGAAGTTTTCTGCAAGGACATCTTCATAAGTTCTTCATCTTCAGTTTGTCAGTAACATGACAAGCGGCACTTTTTTTTGTATTTTTAACTCCCGGAGAGAAAATAAGACAGACTGGGGAGGTTTATAGCTGCTACAACGTAAGTGTAAATTCTTTTACGTGCATTGTACAACGGGTCTATAAACAGATCAAAAGTGCGACACGTCGTTCTTTGTTGAGATTTCAGATACTGGAATTCCATAAGACGAACGTGAGAGAATTTAACGGGTAGCTAGTTAGCTAACTAGGCTAACGTTAGCAACGCTGGGCTGCTCGGGATGGCAATCGTGTCTTTTACAGAGACATCCTTCTTAACAGGATGTCAACCGTTTTGTTTTTTTCACGGAAAAACACAACCGTGAAGAATCAGATGGCCAGAAAATAAGGTCAGGGCTTTGAATGAAGTCTAATCGTTTTATCAGGAGATGGCTAGTTTGGACCGCAACAATTCCACATTGTTTGTATTGTAGAAATTACAGAGTGGCGCCAAGTAAATCAGGAGAAAAGTGGATAAATACGCTTCCCTGCTGCACTGATTGTACGTTTCTGTAACGACATCATCCTTTTCATCATTTCTCAAAAAGGCCCCGTCACATTGTGCTTATTGGTGACAACGGCGCATTAGCAGGAGATGAAACGTAAGCTAGAGCTCCTGTTGTCATCCTCTTTGTCCTTTACCGTGAAAGCTTCTTTCCTGATCATCAGTTTAAAGCTTCACTCTATGATCGATCACAGTGAAAATAAACTGGTCACAGCGTGGGTGAGTGCTGCTGGATGGAGATTACAGCATGACGTCTGTGGAAATACAGCAGGAATACCAGCTTTCTTATTAAATCACAGAAAGCCTGGTGATTGTTCTAGCGCTCGAATGAATAAATATCACACTCGGAGTCAAGTGAAGCAAAGAATACGTCCTGTTTAGAACCGAGCGGCTTCTGAGTCGCCCGAATATACCTGCTACGCTTCATCTTATTTATATTAACTGATGAAAACGTAATATAATTTTAGTCGATCGTTTCGAAATGATGCTAACGGCGTGCTAGCTGTGAGCTACGTAACCGCTGCTCATTATCCTGGAAAGCTGGTTTGGACTTGTGTTCATAATTTATATAAAGAATGACTCTGTTTAAGAAAATAATCAATCGATGAAGCAGAGTTAGTGTTACTACACCAAATGATTTATTTTCCTGTATCGACACGTCCTCGGATGTATTATTGCTCTCAAACCACAGCATTAATCTGCTGACATTATTTTAAATTAATTTAAGAATGTCGCATCATATATTTTACCCATTTATAGTCAGATTTAATGAAGTGGGACTTCCATGACGCACGTTCTCACTCAGGTTATAGCAGCTATAAATGCTCTTTCCCTCACCCGGGTCTCTTTTTACCTCCCTCCTGAAGTGAATCATGTTACTGAGAAACCACAAAGCGTGAACCCCTGAGCAGAAAACGGTTACAAGGCACCGGAGACTCCTTCCATAAACGATGAGCGTCCACCGTACTCGAGCCTGCGAACGAGCTGTTGCTATGGAAACGACGATGCAGTAGAACGAGTGCATTAATGTAAACCTGAGATTTGCAGCTGCACTACTTTCAGAGCTGCTGCTAAAGGTTATTAATCAACACCTTCTGACCAATCAGCATCCAGAATCAAACAGCGCTGGATTCAGGATCAATCAATTTAAGAGCTTATACTTTCTGACTTTTACTTTTGGGTACTTTGGCGAATAGGGGGAATGTTTTTAACACCTCTGCTACAAGAGAACTATTCAGCAAAATCTCTGCTGAATCCTGGCCTTGATTTTAATTAAAAACAACAAAAAAAATGAACTCCTTCGTCCCTCAATAACTTGTGGCTGATTTTACAATCCACATGATATCGTAATCACCTGCTTAATTACACAAAAGCTCATAAAAATGGAGAGGAGATTCAGTCGCTCTGTGTCTTTACTAGTCGAGCTCTGCTTTTATCTGTCCTCTGAGAGTCTCATGGTCAGCACTTGACAGAGAGTGTGTGTGCATGTGTGTGAAGACACAATCAATTAGACGTGACGTCCTGCTCCACTTTTCTCAGTACGTCTCAGACAGGGGGAGATAAAGAGCAGGGAGAGTGTGTTTGCTGTAATTTAAAACCCACAGCCTCTGAGGCTGCATTTCAATTAAAACATTTCATTTCTCTGTACTCCCAGTTCACACACACACACACACACACACACACACACACACACACACACACACACACATGCACACACAAAAGGACCTGCTGATGAAGCTAATTC
>JAQMYM010005329.1:0-10713 GCA_030014255.1 Parauchenoglanis ngamensis
AAAGTGTAGGTGACCCCAAACTTTTGACTGTGCATGTATGTATGTATGTATGTATGTATGTATGTATGTATGTATATATATTTATTTTATTTTTTTTGTTTGTTTATTACTATGGATACTCATCTGCACACTGCTTTTTAAAATGCTGGTGTAATCTTTGAATTTCCAATTGAACGGATTGCCTTAAAAAAAATAATAAGTGGAATAGGAATCGTATGTTAGAGTGACATATGCCTATTCCACTTTATTTATCTGTTTGCATGCTTTTATTAAAAAAAAAAAAGCAACTAATTAGAATTTACAGTGCACTTACAAAGCACGGACACCGGAGACTCATTCCAAGAAATGCTAAACAAACCACTTCTCAGAGAAAAATTCACCATAACATTTACACATTTTTAATCCATTCATGGAAAGAGTAGAGAATAGTTGAATCATTTACTTTATAAACCGTGACAACAAATTAGAGCATTTTAGAAAAAAAGCTTGACGTTTGAGTTTTTTTTTAGGTAACTAAACAGTAGATGCAAGTACCTGATCACTGTCGCCATTGCTGTAACTGCCGTATAGTCTACATGTTTTTCTTGTCAGCGTCCACGAATTGCCAGTTCTACAAACATTGTATTCATTTACCATAAAGGTTAAATAAAGGTACTGATTCACATTCAACCTTGAATTATTCACTTATATGCGTTCAGTCTAAATTCGTTGAGCTTACACGGTGGCGAAACTGAGCCGCTCAAAATGTTGCACTCTTCTGCAAGAGCTTTTGTTTCAATTGTACCCAAAAACTGCATTTTGAAAAGGTCAGTAAAAGCAGCAGCCTCCAGTGAGACACGCTCTAAAACGAAGAACCGTCACACTCAAACCCAATGAGATTTATTAAACATTGAGAAGTCTCAGTCACAGATTTTAACACCCCCCCCCGCACACACACCTTCCCTGAAGCTCAGAATAAATTATCTGCCTAATTGAGCACTTTATGTGCTGTGGGAAAACATTAGAGATGCATTCCTCAGGAAGCTTGTCAGGAATTGTCAAGCTCCTTCCACAGGGACGCCAACACAACAGCAATATTTGACAATTTTTTAAAAAAAAAAGCATTCTGTAAGCAATCATACCAGATCCAGTTTAGCGCAGTTCGTTCATTCAGTTAGCGTTAAGGCAGAAGTAGTGTGACCTGTGGTGGTGCATGATGGGACAGGATAGCAGAAAAACATTTCCATCACATCATTTCATGCCTTGGACAAACCGTCCCACTGTGATGGGGGTTTTTTTCCCCCCTCCCCATTTTTGTTTTAATGTTTTTTGAATGTTTACTTCCTACAACGAGATCAGAGAACACTAGTTTAAAAATAAAAACAACTATTTTGCATTCTTTTCTAATTTAACACCATTAAAAATTTAATTTGCATGAATTTCAGTTTCTTAATACATCGTTTGTCCCCTTTTTGCTTTAATGACCGTGTGCACTTGAGTTGGCATGGACTCCACATTTTAGCCCAGATCCATCAGTGTGTCATCTGAACACCTGCTTCAATAGAAGAGACTAGACAGGAGGGAAATCAGACCTTTGTACACAGCATTTATCATGGTCGGGAGCACATTTACCTATTTTTAAACCAGTACCTAGAAATAGTGCAGAATATGATGCTAAATAGTCAAGATATTAAACATTTACTTCTTGTTTTAAATACTTCAAAATTCTAAAACCGGTCTCTTTCCAATTTCAACTAAAAATAAAGTTTTAAAATTTCCCAGATTTGCAATGTGTGTGGTCTCAGACATTTAGACCCTACTTTACATGAAATGACAATGAAATAATTTGAGATGGCTTTTCTCTAAGGCTATTCATGCAGAAGCCGATTTCACATAACAGATTAAGAAAAATGTAGCTCAATAAGAAAAATAGTAGCTTCAGCTACTGAGACAACTTGCCTTCGGTTTCTAATTTTCCTCAACACCACATGGCTGTTTTATGGATATCTTCACCTGCCCGAATGTAGCGATGCGGGTCTCCTATAGTTAGTGCGAGTGCGCGTGCATCAAAGAACATATTGCATTGAAAAGTGACTTCTACTGGGAGGGAAAAAAATTAAATGTCAAGGTCCTCATACGACTGCAGTAGATTGGCAGAACATTCGAGTAAACAATTGCCTGCATCTTTGGCAAATTACAATAGCAAGTCTGTTGTAAATGATTACATGCAGGAAGACGTGCCCACAAAGAACACGCTGAAAAAGCCAAGCACGTGTAACCTCAACTACGAAACACAAAAAAAATAAAAATAAAGGTTACATAAATTTAAAACATATCACTGGCCTTTCAGTATTAATTAGTGACTCGCCTGAAAAGAGGCTAAAGGTAAGACCTCCTAAGCATCGATACATTATAAATTTAAAACCATTTATGGACATTTATAGTACCAGTACACTGCATCACCTTCACGCTCAAGGAAATGCTAAAGGTTTCTGAGAATCATGCACAACACTGTCAGCACAGCCAGCAGGGCCCATCTGCTGCGTCCAGCTGTCTGTACGGGTTAAACGAGGCAGTGGAGACGAGAAGAGGGCAGACCTGTGGCTCGGCCACGCCAACGCACACGCCATTCATTTCAACATTAACATGGTGCACCATCACAGCAGCTCGAGTTGATACCAATGTGATGGAAAGGAGGAAGACGATATTGGTACATTTTTCCTCAAGCAGCAAGTAGTGTCCGCAAGGACATTTACACAATGAATAAACCATTTATGGGTATGCTGTCGTAGGAAAATAATCACCAATGTGAAGCAGAGTTACACTTACCAGCCCAAAGCAGTCTAAGTTTCCCAATAACAAACTAGCATGAAGGGTTATATTCCTTGTATACCACAATTTTCCAATGAGCCCCTTTTTTAAATCCATTTTTACTTAATGTTGCAGAGCATTCATGAAAAAGTAGTTGGTTCCTTCCATCCATCGGTTATCAACGTTGCTTATGCATCAGGGTCAGGAGGAAGCCGGAGCCAAACCCCGCTGACTATGGCCAAGAGGCAGGGTACATCCTGGGCAGGTCTTTGCAATGTGGGAGGAAACTGGAGCACACCGAGGAAGCGCATGCAAACTGCACCGGACTGCCCAGAAGTTAGTTCCTGTTCTGTTTATAGCTGCTATACCCAATTACTCACCTGCCTCTCCCTACAAAGATGTTAATGGAGGGGGGAAACCCAAAACATAAATCAAAGTGCAGCTCATGTAACTGCGCTCCTGGATGAAGAATTTCACATGGTGGAAAAATTACTGAACGTTACAAACAATAGAGAATTCCATAAAAATACTAAAACAAAACTTTAAAAAAAAAAAAAAAAAAAAAAAAAAAAGTTTGGCTATTTAACGAGAAGCCAGTAAGCAGAAACTCCCGTCCTGAAAATTGCCCTGGGGGAAACTTTGCAAAGCACCATGACTTAAAAAACCTGACCTTCAAGGAGTCCTTCCATAAAATGTTAAGCATTCCAAACACTTTACCACATCAACAATTTAGTAAATAATAAATATTTCAGAAATCTTTTGTTAAAGCATTTTTTTTAATTTATGTGGTATCAAGTTACTATAAAAACAATTGAACAAGCAGATTAATATAAACCTTCTGCTTCTGCTATTCTAATTGGTCATAAGATGTGCGTTATTTTTGTTACACCCAAAATGATTGTTTTGGGTGTAACAAAAATAACGCACATCTTATGACCAATTGGAATCGAGAATTCGACAGTGCTGAAGCAGAAAGAGAAATAAGCCAATAAGAAAGGAAACTCCTTCGGTCAAAGAATGGCTGCCATGACACCTATTTACTGCACGTAGCGGTAAAATAAATAAAAATATGGTAATAGGTAAAAAGGTAATAACATGAATCTTTCGGTGGGAAAAAAAATTTGATATAGCAGGAGCTTTTATGCTCACAGAAGGTGGTTTTCCAGATGATTCGAGGCAATCTTTTGCAAAACTGAAACAAACATTTCACATTTAAGTCACATGACAAGTGAAAACATTACCTTTTGTTTTTAAAAAAAAAAAAAAAAAAAAAAAAAAGACTAAAAGGAGAAAGCCTAGCTTTAATTGCAAATCACCACTCAATGAAAATACAACAAGTGGCTTGTATTTTGTAAATTTTCTATTTCAATTAAGCTTTCAAAACTTCCATTTTGGGGCAGCATGGTGGTGCAAGTGGTTAGCACTGTCGCCTCACAGGAAGGAGGTCATGTGCATGCATGGGTTTCCTCCGGGTGCTCCGGTTTCCTCCCACAGTCCAAACACATGCAGATTAGGTCAACTGGCTACTCTAAATTGCCCATAGGTGTGAATGCGAGCGTGTGTGGCTGTTTGTCTGTGTTGGCCCTGTGGTGGACTGGCGACCTGCCCAGGGTGTACCCCGCCTCTCACCCCAAGATGTTGGGATTGGCTCCAGCTGCCCCGCGACCCAGATGGATAAAGCGGTATAGATAATGGATGGATGGATGAAACTTCCATTTTGCTCAAAACAGCAGTGGCAACCTGGCTAGTGGCAGCATAGGCGTGAAAACACCAGGCCGCAGCATGGCCAAGTGCCTTCACCACCCGTCAAGACCAGACCAAAGTCTAGAAGGCCTTTAAATCAGTCCGAACTATGAGAGGAACTGTGCAGGAAGTTCCTTACCCATCAGGACACCATTTAGACCAGGAGTCTTTAATCTTACTCTCAAAAGGAGCAGCGAGGCTTCAATCAGAGCCAATCAATCAGACGCAGCACCTGAATTCATCATCACTTGATCTTTGCACGTCATGGCTTGCCTGTGGAAAAGATTCAATAGTCCGGATTACATTTTAAACACCATTGAGAGACAGAATTTCACAAGACAAGTTCTAAACAGTCCTGTATTTATTAATAAGAGAAACAGATTCTAGTTCGCTTAAAGTCTTGCTTCACACCAGAGCTGATGGACAAAGATTTAAGGAACCAGATCAAAGGAACCAAATTGGCAATCTAGCTCAAACCTAGGGAACGATGCTCAGTTTCAATACTTTGTTAAAAGGTTTATGAACAAGTAGAGAGAAAAAAAAAAGAAAAAAAAAAACAGCACACCAAAAAAAAAAACAAACTCAAGTATATTCAAATAAATGAGTTTAAGACAAGGTGTTGCGATTTTAAAAAGTTCACTAATAAAAATTCTTCAGTTGCAGGAGTGCCTGCTGAACACAGTCCAAAAGACAAGGGAGGGATTTTTCCTGTGAAAGGATAAGAGACAAACATTTAGAAAAATAAGTGAGCAACTGTAACAAGTTACATTAAGCAAGGAGTAAAACATGACCAACAGTGAAACTGTTAAGAGAATCAATGACAGGGTGGTGGTGCAATGCGGCCCAACATGAAGTGGGGTTACTGCTACAACCCTAAAGCTCATCCTACAACTGCTTGATCTAGTGTTCTAGATGTTCTAGTTGTAGTACATCAGTCTACCAACTACATCTCTCTTCTAAAGTTAAAAGCAAAAAGTAAATAAATCTATGAATATGCATCAATATACAAAATATCCAATAAAACAAGTGAACATTAGAGCAATATGGTAACTAAACTTACAAAATTCTGGTCTCCAGTCAAGGTTTTTTTTTTTTTCCCCTGAGGCCCCTAGAACTTAATTATTGCCAGTGAAAAACCAAATGTGAATTAAGGCATTGGTTTATATTGGAGCTTTAGGTTACTCAATGGGATTAATCAAATTTTATTGGATTATTTCGGGAATTAAAAATTTACATAAGGGAATTCTGAAGTTCATGGCACCGTTTATGAAAATTGACCGGTTAAAGAAACCTGAATGTAAAGCAACAAGTAAAAGCACTGTAAAGTGCTCAAAACAAGGCAAACTGCAAAAGCTTCTTGAATCCAACCTGCCTGGCCCTTAAAGTCAGTCAAGACTACTGCTGCCACCTAGAGCAACAACAGTAGGAGGACAATCTGCACAATCAAAACGCTAGTGGAGAAGAGGAGGTAACCACACTGGTTTATAGATTTGCACAATACAATAATTAACTGGCTTGAGGATTTGAGATCAGAACTCACAGAACTTCCAGGGGAGAGTTCGAGGTGCACGGACTCCAGCGTTCAAGCTGTTCATGACCGGCGGCTCAGGCCTAAGAACAGGAAAAGAAATGTAAACATGTAATACAGCACGGGGGGGGGGGGCACCCAAAACACACAGGACAACAAGAACCACATTTACATTCCAATTGCAGACTCACTTATTCATGGTAAGTGGATTGTTGGTCACTCCCCACACAAACGTGGCAGGATAGTCATCAGCCTCTGCAGGAACCAAGAGAATCGAAATAAAAACACAAGCCTGCATCTCATTCAGCTCCAAGCATGAAGGCCTTTTTTTGCCAGTCCGCAAAAATAACAATGGATTCATAAGTTGGGCTTTTCATTCATTGTTGGCTTTGTCCGAGTGAGCGATTCAGTTTGACTACTCATATAAAAGTACAAATCGACTTAAAAGGCAGGGTAGGGAACTTTAGAGAAACCAGCAACAGTAGGCTAGATTTTGAAAGTATCAAAGTGAAAAATCCCATCCGTCCCTCCAAAACACATGCCTGACCACTGCTGGAGGAGAAGGCCATGAGAGGTTTGTTCTCAACCAACTACCTCAGGTCTCATTCACATGTAACAAAACAGCGGTCATAATGAATGGAAACAATGAATTTTTTGTCCTCAGCATATATAGCTGTATATACATGGCCTGTCCCAAAAAAAGTCACCACCTGGATTTAATAAAGCAAATAGGTAAGAGCCTCCCATTGGATAATTACTGCATGGATGATTATGTTTCAGCTGGCAACAAATTATTTAACTCCTTTCTTAAACCACCATGTCGGAAGACACATCCTGTGGTTGTGGAAAAGATGTTAATCTGTTTCAGAAGGGTCAAATTATTGGCATGCAAAGAAAACGTCTAAGGAGACTGCGGAAACTACTAAAATTGGGTTAAGAACTGTCCAACGCATTATAAAACACTGGAAGGATAGTGGGCGACCCATCATCTTTGCGGAAATAAATGTGGTCGGAAAAAAAAATCTTGAATGATCGTGATCGGCGATCAGTGAAACAGCTGAACTCATGGCTATGTTCAACAGTGACAGTAAGCGCATTTCCACACGCACAATGCGAAGGGAACTAAACAGCTGTGTAGCCTTAAGATAACCACTGATCAGTGAGGCTAATCGGGGAAAAAAAGGCTTCTACTTGCTAATGAGCGTAAAGATTGGACTCAAGAGCAATGGAAGAAGGTCATGTGGTCTGATGAGTCCAGATTTCCCCTGTTCCAGAGTGATGGGGCATCAGAGGAAGAAGACAGGCGCATGAAGTGATGCAGCCATCATGCCTAGTGCCTCCCGTACAAGCCTGTGGGGGCAGAGCTGTGATCTGGGGTGGTGCAGTTGGTCAGGTCAAGGTTTGGCAACGTTATGTGCCCAAAGAATGAGGTCAGCTGACTACCTGAATATACCGAATGACCAGGTTATTCCAGCAGTGAATTTCTTCTTCCCTGATGGCACGGGCGTATTCCAAGATACCAATGCCAGGATTCATTGGGCTCAAATTGTGAGAGTGGTTCAGGGAGCACGAGACATCATTTTCACACATGGATTGGCCACCACACAGTCCAGACCTTAACCCCATTGAGAATCTTTGGGATGTGCTGGAGAAGAATTTGTGCAGCGGTCCGACTGTCCCATCATTCCTACAAGATCTTGGCGAAAAATTTCCGCAAGTCTGGATGGAGATAAATGTTATGACATTGCAGAAGCTCATCAAAATGATGCCACAGCGAATGCGTGCCGTAATCAAAGCTAAAGGCGGTCCAACGAAATATTAGTGTGCGAGACTTTTTTTGGACAGGCAATGTAGCTTTAGAAATGTATGTCTGCCTACCCTGGCTAAAATTTACACATCACTTGGTAGACCAGGACAGTGGCTCTTAATTGAAGCATGATTTTTTTTTGCACATTCATAAAACGTCTTGCTGTGCACCTGTTTAAAGGTGCCTGGCATTTCATTTTTGCAGTTTACACCCATGATCATTGGCAGGCCACAACTTTTGTACAACTTGGGTACGTGGGCTCTCAGCATAGCCTCCAGCACGTCAACATGACAAGCTTACAAAAGTAATCTTTTTTTTTTTTTTTTATGCAGCAAATTACCAAAAAGACAAAAGCTTAATTTGACATGGTCTCCTACAGAAACATCTTTCAATTTTGTACATGTAATGAAACCCCACAAGGTTTGGCTTTTTTGTCCGCACAAATTTTTCGCTGCAAGTCATTTTTGTTGCTTTCTTTTTCCATCTCTTGCAATGCCTTCCGAAAGCTGATGAAAACTTGGCTAATGCTAGAAACCTAGTAACAAAGGAAATTTGTACAGCTGTACAGCACACTGACCCTTTTCCCAGTCCTCCTCACATGCAGGGGCTGTCCACTTCATAGGCACATTAAATTTCTTGTCGAGCTTAGCATTGCCATCTACAAGTGGAGATAAAAAGGGATATGTAAATGAGGCTACATGGGCTTAAAGGTAAACCATACTTAAGAAATTTTCAAAAGCTGCAAACAGCCCTCATTGGACATGGTCAGATTTATCAACCAATATATGGACTGCTTTAAGAGAGGCATTAACGCCCAAGAGCTTACCGTCCTCCGTAGTAATTAAGCGCTTATCCTCACAGTGCTCAACATGATATGCCAGCTCATGCTTGGGAACCAAGTGCTTGGCATTGAAGGGGCACGTCTTGAGCTCCCTTGCTAGTTTGGGGTGATTCTGAACAGGGAGCCAGGGTGAAAAATATCCCCACACCACACGGAAATACAAGGCTTTAGACCAACAGCTCAAACATAGGTACTAAATTACCAATAAAAACATTCCGAATCACTGAACTACTAAAGACGATCACTAACCTTGGCACACTTGAGAATGTGAAAGGGGAAGCGACATGCCCGAATCTGATGGTTCTTGTCATAAGGGCACTGCATCATTGCATTTGGATCGGCATCATCAACTGGCTTGGCTGTGAACGTGCAAAGGTTCATAGAATAAGTACACCATGTGTAAAATCTGAAACACCATGGTGAATAAGATCATGCCTGCCACTAAAAATCTGAACTGCTTCCTGCAATGGTGTGAAAACGAGCGTTACTGGCTTAACCGGATCAGTAAATGAGCAATCTGACTGAATAATCTCTGATTTTACCTTTATATTCTTTAGATAATTAAGGAATGATTGGTGAAACGAGAGAAATTGCATCACACCACCATATTGATTATTTTCCTATAATGGAAAGGAAGTAGGAAAGCGTTTAATCCCACAGCAAACTGCTATAAATACAGATTACAATGTTCTCGTTAATGAACAGCATGGCATACATTTTAGCAAATTGCTTGCATTTCATTTGTAACGCCTGCAAAGCAAAACGCTTGCTATTAACGGCTGATCAACCTTTATAACCAGTCTACACAAAACTATGAACAGTACACGTACCTGTATACATACATTCTTTCTAGAAGAAACTTTTTTGCAGCTCATCATATTACGAAGAAAATATAAAGCACAGTGCCCCCAGTCCTGTGTTACACGGTCACTGTAACTACAAGTTACATCTGACTACAAAGCACCAACCCCCTCCAAAAACAGCTAAATGCCTCCTTAGTAAAATCTGCTCATTACTCTTAGATTACGTGAAGACAAGCCCATGTGCATGAGATTACTTACCACTATACTTACTATAGTAATGCATTAGAACGTGCACATTAGTACATACACCAGTCTTTCATTAAAAGCTCTGTGGCTCCAATACACCAGAATATTATTCTACACTATTAAATAATCAGACAAATATCTGAAAGTTTGGATTTTATGCTGTACTCAGGGGGTCCATGGCACTTTTTTTTTTTTTTAAACAGAAATAGATTCCTGGCTGCAAAGAGTTTGAGAAGCAGCGATTTACGCTATGACCTGCTCTGGGCCCAAAGGAAACAGCATTATTGGGAACAAGTTAAACATTTCCTCATTTCTAAACCAGTTAAACAAGTGTAAAGGGCACTTGCACAGATGCCCACATAACCAAAATCAAGTCCTTCGAAATGCTATTTTGCTGATGACTTCTAGAGCAGAGGAGGTCCACTATGTAGGATTCAGTTGACGACAACCAACTGAATGCCCATTCCTTACCCCTCCCTTTCCAAGCGTGCATGAGACCACATGGTGGCCGTCAGGTGCCTGTAAGCGTACTTCCAAGTACTTACATTCACAAATGTAACTCCTTTGCTTTTTCCTGAAGCTAAGCAAGTATGACTCTGCACTATTCAAAATTTGGGTTCTTAAACTCGCTAGCCAGCACCAGCAAACAATAATTCCTCTTTTCTTCTTCTTCTCTTTTTGTCTTCCTTCGGCCACTTCTAAAAAGACAACACACAGAAGTCGCTCTCGAGGTTTGTCTGTTCTGGGCTACTGTAGCAGTACAACGGTGTGGCTCCATGGAAGAGGACCTGCCTATGAAGATATAAAGGGCTCAATGTCTAGATATTTACACCGGTCACTTAGCAGACTGACTTTTTATATTGATGTGTGTGTGTGTGTGTGTGTGTGTGTGTATATATTGGGGGGGGGGGGGTTTTATTTATTTATTGGGATGCATTACACTTTGTCCCGTTGC
>JAQMYM010005330.1:0-10713 GCA_030014255.1 Parauchenoglanis ngamensis
AGGTCGCCAGTCCACCACAGGGCCGACACAGACAAACAGCCACACACGCTCGCATTCACACCTATGGGCAATTTTTTTAGAGTAGCCAGTTGACCTAATCTGCATGTCTTTGGAGAAACCGGAGCAACCGGCTAGGTTTTAGATCAGATAGCGTTCAACACCAAATATAAAACGCTCTGGAGTTCAGGTGACCCGTACCCCAGAGCCCCATTTTCTGGAGGACTCAGGTATGGTCCCTTGGTGTGCACCGAAGTTTGGAAAACAGCGTTTACATCAACGAAACGAGCCAAACTATCCGCTCAAATGGATCTCAGCCCACACCAAAAGCTGTAATGTGAAAGCACCTTTAAGTGTTTGTTTACATCTAGAAAAGTCAGAACGAAAGTGTGCATGAAGCCTAAATTTCCACATCTTCACTGAAACAGAGAAGTGGCAGCTTTTTTCCCCTCGAGAGCCTGGTGGTTACCGTAAAACCCCACATGTACTGTTTTACACGAGACAACTGAACTGATCCGTTTTCACCTCAAGAGCCAAGATCCTTACTGTAAGACGGATAGATGGATAGCGTAGCCTGTATGATTTCAGTGTGGAAAGTTTCGCTCTTCATATGCATCGCCTAGTTACCGCTTTCTGTACATTTCCATTTCGTGGCTCAGAATTTCCCCAAAACACGCTCAAAAGACAAAAGCAGCAGGTCTGATTAGTTTGAATAAACATAACAAAGCCTCGACTGCATACACGAATCGCTCAGACTCTCAGACTTGTCGACTCGTTTCCGCATCTACTTCCCATCAATCAATGCAATCTGTTACCTACACCAAAATAAATCATCTCACTGGTGCTGCTCCAAAGCCTTTATCTTATTAGAAATAAACATGAAAGAATCCTGTGCTCAAAGCGCCGTTTCTTTCTTTAACACCCACACATTCTTCTGCAAGCTGCATGCAATACAAACCAGATTCATCTTGGGAAAGAAAAGACTATAAACACATTTACTGAAGCCATAAAATCAGGTTAAACAACATGAGTCCACTACGGAGAACTTATATTAAAAGACCAAAGTGACTCATACCTTTTCTTTGCTTACTTTTTAACTTTTTGTCTGGGATGATGCCGTCATTTATTTTCACTCTTCTCTAAAGAGAACATTAAAGGTTTTAATGAATAAACCACCAGGTCGTTTCTGCTACAGCGGCCAAGATTTACTCCAAGGAAGAGGAGCTCATCATCCTAATAAAGTGGTGTATAAAATTTGGAAATGCATATAATAGTGACATTAATAAAAAAGAAAAAAAAAATCTCAATTAGAATTTCAAAAGCATCCTCATAGTGACCCTTTTGGCTTTCTGTAGTCACAGCTGACCCTCGCGTAGCTTCAATGTCTGATAGCTAGAGCAAGAAACATTGAGTGTCCAGTTGTGAGAGTGCAGTGGATGTTAGAGCTGTTGAACATTTAACAAGGCTTGCTAAGCTCACAGTTAATAGTAAACTAGCTCGTGGAACTGCGAAAAAACAAGAAAACGTGATGATGCTATGAAACTTGAATGTATTGTATGTAGAATTTGCATGCAGATGTTTTTTCCGCATCGAAGCATCATCAGAAGTGCACGACCACAACCACGCACTGCTACGCTCTCATTACCATACTAAAGTGACTAAAGTGAGTTTTTGCCTTAACGTGACACAGATCTGATCTCCTCAGGGCTGTGCTGTGGACACAGAAATCCGATCATTTCCTATCAGATTTGAGTTACTTTCATATGTGGTCCTAGATCCGATACGTATCCGATTTGTGGTCATGTGACCTGAATGAGAAGCTCAGATGGGAGTTCGTGTGTCTTTGTGCCTGTACGCATGCGCTGAGCGTGTCGTCATCAGCAGCCCGCTGTTCTGGCGATTTGTGCTACTTATCGAGATATGCTACTTAGCAGTTGTGTGTTTGGTTTAAGGTTAAGATTTTAGGGTTAGCTTTAAGCTTTACGTCTTAGGCTTAAGGTTAGGTTTAGCTTACGGGCTACGGCTAAGATTGAGATTATTCTCTGCTATCAGTAGCATTTATTCACGCGAAGTAATTTTTCGCCAAAGTAGCACAAATCATCGGAACACCAGCAACGCAGCAAAACAATAGTGTAGGAGAGTTACAGCTGACCAAAGGTTTGTCCTCCAGAGCAAAACGCCATGCATACATTAGCTACTAGCGCCTCTATTTTGTCGGTTTTAATACCACGAGTCGTCTCACTAATATGTTTTTTGCCGTTGGTATCCACGCGCGCAATGCGTGACGTTTCGGAGGACAGATGTGTTCACATTACAGTTAGATACAGATCACTGTAATTATGAATGTGAACCAAATCCGATCTGGGCACAAAATCAGGATTGAACAATCAGGCTCGTAATGTGACTGTTACATTAGAGAGAGCAGTGGCTGAGAATAGTCATGTGAGTCATAAGTTTCTTCTATGTTATTTTTCTTCCCTTTGCCAGTGCAGATGATTTATTCTGAGTGTCATTAGCGATACATCCTAGCTCGTTAGCCCAAGGTAATTACTCAAGTAATAAATAAATGAATAAATATAAAAACAAACAAACTAAATCATCAAGCTGATGCCTTGTGTGTGTAAAAGAAAGGATTCCAGATGAAAAATATAACAACTGATACATGGAGTTAGATTTAACGGACTATCAGTACCTGTATGAGAGCACGCGGCTAATCATTTCATGCTAGCAGAACTTTCTTTGTAACACCGTCCCAACGTGAACGCAATCTTTCATATTGCCGGAATGGTAAATTCCAGCCATGCAGCTCGTCCTGATATCATGAAGCACTCATACAAAGTCAAACGTGACCTTTTGGACCGTTCCATACGACTCGAGTCACGCAAATTATTAGGGAATGTGTGTTGATGATTTCCAGTAACACACTCGCTGTCAGAACAATCAGCTTTCCAATGAACATGAATGAATAATCCGAGATGGGAATATGGAGCTAGTGTGCAGCACAAACATTAAGGCCTTGAAAAAATAAAGATGATTCATTTTCCTCTATAAAAAAACCCAAGCATTTAATTAGAGTCTGGTGTTATAAGTGCAAAACTTTTCTCTCTCTTCTCTGATTTTATAACCTTTCAGCATTTTACAGCATTTTCTGAAAACACCTCGACTTTTAATCATCGACTCAGCGGAAAAGGCCAAACATTTTTCCCTTCTTATAAATTCTTATAAGTACATGATCTTATTACAGAACAGGAGCAGAAAAGAAAAATAAAACACAATAAATCCTGTAGAGCGTGCCGAGAAACACCACAGCCAGTGAGGAACTATGAAAAACAGATTACACCTACAGTACAACATAAACACACACACACACACACAAAATAATAACCTGAATAAATAAATAATGAAATAGTAAAGCTTCAAGAGAAATCACATGTTCCTTATGCTTCTTTTTATCCCTCTATTAATGCACGGGGTTTCCCAAGGGGTCCTCACATGTGCTTTGATCCATATGTGTGTGTGTGTGTGTGTGTGTGTGTGTGTGTGTGTACACTTGAGAGTCCCCTTCTTTCTTTGTAGATTTACATTCAGAGCCACAATCAGTCCTGCTGTTAAAAAAATACTAAAAATATAAAAATAAAAAACCTCCATGTATGATTGACAGGACGTAGGACCGCCCCTTACAGCATTTAAAGAGAGCGATGCAGCGGCGTTTTAGTCTTTTAGCCTGCCCAGCTCTCTCACCGTCTCATATGTACAGTAACGGATCAGCTTCACAAAGCGTCAATGTTCATGCTAATAACGCCGTCAACACCGTCACCGTCGCTAACTATCATATTTCTGCATTGCATTCTGGGAATCTGGCTCCAGTGTTAGCATCAACGTCTTTGCTACTTCTACTCTGGAGCTCTTGTTACTTTGACATGTGAATTTGAACAGTGAGAGAGAAAGGAAGTGTTTTTTTTCTCCATTTATTTATTTTTTTAGGTGCAAGTTCGCAAGCTTAATCCCATCGTGCAATAACAGGATAAAGTCGTCAATGATGTCACAGGAACAACAAAAATCTGTCACCGCCCATCACGTCAGCTCCAGCATCACCAAGCACATCACGGATAGTTCAGTCTAAAGATCTTTATTGTGTTATTGTGTTTCATAGTGGAGCTTTGTTTGTGGGTTATTGTGGTGGCATTACTAGTTTTTTTCTTTTATATATTTTGGATAATAGACCTAAATTAAATTCGAAAATTATCACGTGTGGGTAAAAACAAAATTAACAGTGCGAGCCAGCAGGATCGGTGTAATTATGCTGCAATCCATTGTACTCAGGAGACAACTCGCAAGTTCCCAAAACATTTCTGTTTTGATACGCATCAAGTAAAATCAAGTTTATTTCAAGTAGAAATTTGGACTTCATGTGTGTTTATGTCAGAGAATTCGGGATAGATTCCCGACTTGGAATTCCGAGTTGAATGACTATTTCTTCGCATTTTTCCAAGTTGGAGATCCGCTTTACCCAAGTTCTGAATGCATACTGAAGCAAAAAAACACCTCTAAAATGTAAATGTTGCCGTTTAGGCGTGTGTGTGTGTGTGTGTGTGTGTGTTTGTTCACGTTTTCAGATTCTGACCTCTTTAGTCCGTTAGACTTTCTGATTTTCCTCTAAAGACAGGAGGTCAGTCGGCCGTGTTTCATTATGCAACTGGGTGAAATACTTTTGTCTGGAGACACTTCCGAGCCGCGCATATGTGTGTGTGTGTGTGTGTGTGTGTGTGTGTGTGTGTGTGTGTCAGAGGAAGCACCTCCTGAATGAAAGGACCAGTGTAGTAAGATTGATCTGTTTCCCGTCCCAAAGGGGCCAATCAGCAGTGTGTTGTGTAACAGGAAGAAATAACTAAATAGTCAGATTCAAGCAAGTGAGCATTTTGTTGTTTTGTCTAGAGTTTACATATATTCAGTTTCTCTACAAACAAAACTGCATTAGGAGTATTTTGTGCCCCATCATTTGGACCGCTAGCTGTTGCAGTGCATTGTGGGACCCTCCACTGTGATAGGAAATATAAAAAGATGTACAGCTGTATAGAGAACTGTCGTGTACCGTTCCACTTCGCATTTGTCAACGAAATAATTTCTTACAATAAGCCAGATATCCAACAAGTTGTAACCTACAATTAAGCCAAATAGCTACCTAGCTAATAACCTAACACAAGCAATTAATTAGCTAAGTAGCTTTCTGGGTTGTTTTCTAGTTTAATCTACTTCATGCGCTGTGGTTTCTTTAGCCCCTTTTACCCAGAGATCCCGTAATATTGGCATAAAGGAAACCCTTCAGTATGACAATCAGGAACCAGAGGCATGATGTGTGAAACAAAGGAGCCTCAGCATCTCGTGTGCGTATAACATAAGCGTGCGTATAACACACGGTTGCTGAGCAGCGTGTTTGTGCGATCAGAAATATGTTGGAGACGTTGAAGCGAAGTGGGAAGCGATTCGAGGCAGAAAGGCACACGGACACGTTAAGATGCCGTGGACGGAGATATTTGAATTTGCGGTGGGTTCGGAAAGAAGAATGTCGATGTAAAAAATGTCACAGTGTCACAACACTGACCGCAACCCCCCCCAGACCTTAAACACAGAACGGCGAGGCAGAATAAAAGCGCGACTTTCCCGCCTAGGACAGGCTGTGAAAAAGGGGCTTCTGTGACATAACACTCTGGATTTATTTCAAGAGAGAGAAAAAAGCGAGGCTGCTGAGGGAACTACTGTTAATAGCTGCTATAACATAAGGCCTACTGAACTATAAAAGAATAAAAAAAATATGACATGATGTTCTAAAATAAATTTTAAAAATGCAATAGGTGGCAAATTGTGGTGCTGCGGGAGAAATAAAGCACTTCAGGACGTGCTGTTAAAGGAAAATAATCAACTTCAGGCCGATAACAGTAGCTCTGCTTCATCACACCAGGCCGATGTTGATTACTTTACTATAACAGGATGACACGGAGTGTTTTATTCCTTACAAATCCCACCAAAACCACACACACACACACACACACTCACTCAGGGGTGTACACTCACCTGTGTTTACTTCAGTAAGTAACTTGATATTTGCCTGTTCTTATGAATGTGGTTTTAGCTGGTTAATGAAAGGTCAGGCCAACATGCGAGAGGAGATATCAGTCCTCTGAGACTGTGCTCTCTCTCTCTCTCTCTCTCACACACACACACACACACACACCTTTAAGCATTATACACACATGTACACATGCACGTTTCCATCATACACCATCACACCATGTGAAATGATCTCATTCGATGCAAACATTTAAGATATAAACAGTGTGTGTGTGTGTGTATGTGTGTGTGTGTGTGTGTGTGAGTGTGTGCGTACTTGCATGTGAGTGTGTGCATACTTGCGTGTGTGTGTTAATCCTACCCCCTGCCAAGAGTCTGCTTGTGGATGTTCTGTTCCTGTCACTCGTTCACACCTGGTGTTGTCGGCACAGATGTGTGTGTGTGTGTGTGTGTGTGTGTGTGTGTTTGAGAGATTGCTCTCCTAAACAGTGTTTGTTAGCAAAATGGAAACACTTGTATAAAACATTAAGGATTTTTTTTTTGCATCTGGTTTGAATGTTGCTCATGAATTCCTTGATTCATGATTAAAGGAACACTCCAATGTTTAAGTGCGGGTGTGTGTGTGTGTGTGTGTGGGTGGGTGTGTGTGTGTGTGTGTGTGTGTATCCGCCTCAGAGTTGAATTTTGACAGAGGAAAAACACTAAACTCGCCCATAATGAAAGTTTAACTGCAGATATTAACATCGTCTATAAATGATTATGTTTTCCGGAGGTGGGAGGAAACCAGAGCACCCAGAGGAAGACCACACGTACATGGTAAGATCACGTGAAACTCTTTTATTTTGCAAACTCCAGGTTATCAAGACTTATAAACGTTATGCAATTCTCAGAATCAGCAAGCAGGCAGGAGTAATCTCAGATAAAACACCAAACAATAAGCACTTACACAGACTGACGGCTTCGGCAAAGACTTTTTGCAAACAAACGGGGTTTATACACTTATGGAACCAGGAAGTAAAATCAGGAAATCTTTCAGGAAGTGGCTTCAACTGATTAACTCGGTAAACTATTTAATGTGCGATAAGCAGAGATACAGTACACTACATCGTTTAGTTTTCTGTTCTCATCAGTCTGCAGACGTTTGTCTTCTCTACTTGTTTTTTTGATTGTTTAGAAATGTACCTTTCCAAAGCTTTTGGAAGTCTTAATGTAAACAGACATTCTTCACTAACTGCTTTATCTCGGTGAGGATATACAATAAACGTTCTACAATAAACATATGTAGAAAGTGCTAGAAACCATCACTTGTACAGTCACTTAGGCATTGTATGATTACACACTCGACCATGTCACAAGCAAGCAAGTGTTTGCAGAGGCTATATAAGCAGTCTGTGATTACAGGCTCTGATAGGACGCCGGCTCTAGCAGTTCAGGGCCACAGGATCTCCAGCACTCCAAATGAACTCAAATTAAGCCACTGAAATCGAATTAAACTTATACGCAGACACACAATATCCTCCAACACGCAATACTGACGGTACAACTGAAGGTATAAGTGGCTATCATCTCATATTCATCCATCTAATTGCCTAAAATTAAAAAAAAAAAAAAAAAAAGCAAATGTAGACAACAATGTCTAAGTGATTTTTACTCATTATTTGTAAATGGAAAAAAAATGCAAAAAAAAGTCTTTAGTGTAACATTTGGCTTTGCAGTTTATTTCTATTCAATCTCAATCAATACATATGACTCAAACTGAGCGAGGAGCGATTTTATTGGTTGAGCCTGGCCCTCTATGGCCCCGCCCACCGCTGTTGTCCACGTGTTTGTCTAGCTTGCTCCTGTGATTGTATGGACCTGATTGATTTCAGACAGCAACCTTGCCCTTTGGAAAAGCACTTCATAAATAAAACAGGGTTTTTTTTTGTGTGTGTGTGTGTGTGTGTGTGTGTGTGTGTGTGTGTGTGTGTGTGTGTGTGTGTGTGTCCTTCCATCATGTTACATGACCACTTTTCTAACAGAATACACACTCAGACATACTCTCTTTTCCTCTTACACACACCCACACACTCTCCGTCTCACACTTATAGAGTAGTACAGGGAAATGGAGGGCTAATATTATTGCATCATTGTGCTTATGTTTTCATCCCCATGCTGTATAATCGAATGATGTACATTTCCAAACAGTAAAGTGTGTGTTTGCACTAAAGTTTGAATGTACTTCTAGTTTAGAAGTTTAGAAGTCTCAGCGCTGACACACACGCCGGCTTTAACACGGTTCGGGATTCCTAACGGCAAATGAGCGTCTCTTTCTAGTTTGTCAGAAAATGACTAAAATCTTAATGCGTCTGTTAACTTACATTAGCTTTTTACTGATTAGCTTTAGCCTCATCATCGGGTTGTTGTTTTTTTTTTTTTGCAGACATTTTCTTATTTCTTTCACTTTATTCTAGTTTATTTGATGGATGTGAACGGGGCTATTTTGGTAGAGGTGTACCCCAAATACCAGGTATACCAAAGAACCAGTCAGAATTAGCCTTCTGCTTATGACAAGCTCTCGTTTTACCCCAATCGTGCATGAGCGTGAGCAAAACTCTTTGCAGCATTTTATATACGCTAGTACTTTATTGATGCTAATACCTGAAACTCGTATTCATTTTTTTTAGGTAGGAAAAGAAGATTAGCAGTGTTTGTCCACTTGAGTAATTGAGATAATCACGATCAAGACCCACACTTGCATAAAAAAATAGGCACGCTTATCTAATTAACACATTTTTATAATGAACGTTATTTACACAGACATAGTAACAAACGTCACCCGCTCATTTCAGCGCCTCTTAACATATGTTTAATGAAAGATTTTTACATGTGCCTTAATTAAAGAAAGAAAAAACACCTCATGAATATTCAGATCAGAGTTGTGTATTATGTATGTATGTATCAGACTCTTATTGTAATCGTGACTCTCTACTTGCACGGTTAAGGCACAGCGTTCACACTACAATTAGAGTTTTGCTTTTCGTCAGGGGCGGGGCTGAAAAACAAACAAACAAACAAACAAATAAATAAATAAGCAGTTGTATGAGTCACACCAGGCAGTTCACGTAAGTGTCAATCCAAGTGGAGTATTTTAAGTTAATGTTTAATAATTAAGTAAGTTCATGAGCTACCATAAGCCACACCCCCTTTGAGCCACGCCCCGTCACTCACCTGTCACTCATTACTTCCTTAGTTTCCTTTACCTCTGTTTCTAATTACGCTATACTATTAGAATACAATAACAAGATGGAAATCCACTGATGGACGGATGGATGGAAAAGATGGACATTTCCTACAAGATGAGGAAATCTGCTCCATCATAGCAGGGGTACAGCTAAAGGTTTCGCCAAACTGTTCTGAAAAGGGTAACAGACTGGATGTAAACATCGAAAAAAAAACAAAGAAAATGAAAGGACACTGAATAACTGGTGTTTGCTTCGTCTCCTCGTGTTGGTTTAAATTGAGCATCATCGCACGCAGACGCTTTGCTAAGCAGCTACAGGAAGAAACACTCACACCATGTTGACGTGACGCATGCAGTGTGAATTGGCCTTTACGAAAGCACTGATCTGTGAGCCTGTGAAGCGGAACGTGAAGTAACTCAGAGTGTGAACAATGATGCTCAAATATTACATTAGAGGTGTGAATCTTTTGCTATGAGATACACGTGTCCCAAAATTGCCTGCGTTTCTGCTTCAGCTGTGAGGAGTTGCGTTCACAACTCAGTGATGTTCAGTACAGCCTAGACAGCATATTAACACTTTTCTACTTCAACCAGTATTTGGTGAAATTGTGAACATGTGAATAAAAGTTTGCAGAGAACATTACAGAAAACAGAAACACATTTGATTGACAGCTCACGGCACAGAAATATCCGAGGCCGCACTTTGTTTAGGCCACGCTCTGCGCTTTTATTTTCAGTTTCCCGAATGTTTTCTGTTTACTATGAAATGCAGAACCATCAGAAAACATGATGCTAAGTGCCTGGCTCATGGCCTTTGCATCATTTCCACCATTTTGCTTTGCTTAAAACAACATGTATATGAAATATGCTTTCTTGCACACCCCAATGTCACCATTTCCTATACGATAAAATAGACAAACATTATCCCTAAAAAGCCATAATAAAGGAAAACAGCATCACAGAACGTTCTGCCATTTTGGAATTGTGTGGATCACAAATCGTCAGGGTTTTCTCCAACATCAAAACGGCACTTTCGGATTTTTGAAAAAGATTCTTTTTTTTCGAATTCACAGAACGTTGCGGGAGACATGACGCCTGGAGCGGCGACAATTCCTTATAAAGTCACTAAAATGATTCGACGCCAGCCTTGAGTCTCTATGTCTCAAAAGACATAAAGGTTAAACCTAAAGGGTCTCCTCACGCTTCCCAGAATCCTCTGCGGCAGGTAGCGAGTCGCCATTTTTGGTGCCATCGATATTCCCAAAACAATCCAAATCCACTAACAAAAAAGCAGATAGCTGTGAAGAGCTTTCAAAACAAAAGCAACACTTTGACTTCTGGGAAGGGAATCAATCAATCAATCTATCTATCTATCTATCTATCTATCTATCTATCTATCTATCTATCTATCTATCTATCTATCT
>JAQMYM010005331.1:0-10712 GCA_030014255.1 Parauchenoglanis ngamensis
ATATACTTTTGTGAAGCTGCTTTGTAACAATGTCTGTTGTTAAAAGCGCTATACAAATAAAATTGAATTGAATTGAATTGCATGGCATTTGTATTTGAAATCTAACACTGATGCAGGCTACATATCATGACCCACTCCTTGCTATACGCACTGCGCACCTTGAAGATTCCGCCAAGCATGTGGTGTTTCCTCCATCTCGGTCACTGTTAAAGTGTGCACTTCCGCATTTTAACGGAGACCACAGTTCCACATCTCATTCACGGACTGATTAGCCGTGCTTTAAAAGGACGCTCATATGCGGAGCCTTTCTACCCATATTTTGGACTCGGTTCTTTCTGTTTGTGATTACTGTTTGTGGACTATCTTTGATACTCTGCCTAGTGTGTTTAGATAAACACCATTGTGCATTTATCTCTGTCTCCTGATCCTACACTGGTGTACAGCTATGCCTAGACGGCGTGAACGCCGTGACACTACACATATTAATCATTGTGTGCTTAATGACGCTTGTAACCAGAAAAGTGTACAAAAGATATCAGATGTTCTGTGGGCTGGTGGCCAAGCCTGTGAGGTTAATCCTAGGCTACACATACAGTATTGTTAGCTATCTAGTTACCATCACCTGTAGTCCCGAGTCTCCTTAGCTACACAAAAGTCAAAAGTTTTTCAGGTGTGTTTCCTAGTGTCATGTCAACTCTGTAATCGGAATCAAACCCCATTACCCAGAATGCATTGCAACCTACAAATGTGGCCATCATGGTGTGCATTCCCAGCCAATATACTCACTATCATATACTCATTAATCAGTAATATACTCAAGTGCTCTTGATCATTGACTGCACACACCTGGATTCACACACAATATAGAGCACATGCAGTCACTAGACACCGAGTGTCGCTCAGAGTTATTTATTGCTTGATGAACCGAGCCCTGGTTATTTTGTATTCTTACCTGGTTCTTGATCTTGTTTCTGTGCTCTGGTTTTCAGATTCTGTTTTTTGTCTTTAAGTCTGACTTTAAGTCGAGTTCTGTTTCTTGTCTTTAAGTTTGACTTAACATTGTCTCATGTTTTTAGAATTGCTTACTGCATCTATATCTGCCACCTGACACCTGGACTTGTCTGTGTAACCGGTGTGGAAGTTATACCTGTAAAATCCCACGGCTAACCCTGTGTTCTCATTTACTCTGCATTGTGTTTTTAATTGTTTATACTCATTTTGTGTGGGAATGCACTAAAGAAGGAAAAGAGGAGCCCAGCCTTTGCAATTCACCATCGGATGCAGTCCACTTTATTGTCCACGCTCTGCTCTGCTCTCATGAAGTAACCAGCCGAGAGAGCTGCTCTCAGGGAAAAACCTGCCAAGAGAGAGCACAAAAGAGAACACACAACACACAAAACAATAACCAGAACATTAACAAAATACACAACAGTATAAAATAAAATGCTTTAAAAGTAATTAAACATTAAATACAAAAAGCCTTAGCACACGCCAACTCTCACCTGGTCTCAGGAAATAACCAGCCGAGAGAGGGAGAGAGGCGGGGCTTACAGGCTTTTGTATGGGGGGGGATTATGGGTAGCCATAACAAAATAAAAGACTACATAATTGAATAAAAGTAACCACAAACATTTAACTGAAATGAAACAGAATTTTGTGCAATTATACACACATTTACCCTGTTGCATCTACTTTCAATTTAATATCACAAAGTGTTATTCTGTAAAATCTTTTGAAACAGGGGGGTGAATTCTGACCTTCAGGTGACATCATTAGTGAAGCAGTGCAGCATTAAAGACAAAAAGAGTCTGTAGTACTCCTTTTGAGAACAACAATCAATGCAAAGTTTTATAAATTTTGAGTCAAAACTGCATAAAAGTCGGTAGATGAGTAATAATAATTTAATCAATAAAATTTTTTATTGATTTTTATGAACAAAATTAGTACTGTGTAAATAGAGTGATCTCTGCACTGTTTAAGTCCTGTCAGCACTGCCATACATGTATCTTGCACCTTGGGTCCAGGAGAAACTTAATTTCATCTCACTATCTGCTGCACACCGTATATGGTTGTAATGATAATAAAGTTCTTGAATTTGATCTTGAATTGAATTGATTGAGGAATACAATTAACATTAGGAGGATATTTTAGACAGATTACATATATCAGGAATACAAATACACCCTTCTTCAGTTCTGCATTTCTATTTATCAGGGCCTAAAAAACAATTGTGTGGTCTTCACCAACTTCCATAAACAAATTACCACACGTGTCCACACATATATACAACAGATTTTAAAATGTAATTTTTCCCAAAAAAGTAAACCATCATTCAGAAACCAGCTGAGAAAAAAATAAGTACATCCTTACCACTTCTACAGTTATTAAGAGAACTATTAGCAGCCATCTGTTACTTATAAAATGCACAAGGTTAGTTCATCATCAAGAAGTGTGACTACCTCTATAAAAGTAGACCTTTTGGCAATTTCATATTTTGGAGCACTCATTTGTGTGTTCACATCATGCAAAAAAGAAAGGACATCAGCCATGACCTCAGAGAAACTATTGTTGCTGCTCATTAAAGCCATCTCCAAATTATTTGAAATTCACCATTCTGCAGTGAGAAGGATTGTTTACAAATGCAGAGGCTTCAAGACAGATATAAATCTGCTCAAGAGTCAGCATCCCAGCAAATTCAGTCCAAGGACAGACCATTTAATACTCAAAGATATAAAGAAAAAGCCAAGCACTATATTACTTGATGTACAGGCCTCTGTAAGCACATTAAATGTTTATATTCTTGATGGCATTATCAGAAAAACACTGAATAAGTATGGTTTTCCTGGAAGGCTGGCTAGGAAAAAGAATTGGATTTGAAAAATTGCATCTGAACAAATCACAAAAGTTCTGCAACAATATTCTTTGGACTAATGAGTCCAAGGTGTTGATGTTTGGTCATCATGCACAGTGCCATTATTGGAAAAAACTAGCATATCACGACAAACACCTCATACTATCTGTGAAACATAGTGGTGGAGGGCTGATGATCTGAGCTTGTTTTTCAGCCACAGGACATTGGAAGCTTGCAGTCATGGATATAACAATAAACTCCACTTTATACCAATATATCTTTGAGACAAATGTGAGGCAGTCTGCTGAGCAGCTTGGACAAAATTGGGTCATGCAACAACACAATGATCCAAAACACATCAGCAAATCAATATCTGAATGGCTAAAGAAGAAAAAATGGCTGAATGGCTAAAAAGCAAAAGGTGCTAGAATGGCCAAGTCAAAGTCCAGACCTCAACCCCATTGAGAATCTGTGGTGGGATCTTAAGAGATTTGCATAGATAAATGTCCTCAAGCATCAATGAGCTAAAGCAATGTTTTAAAGAAGAGTGGGCAAAAATTCCTCCAAAATTGAGAGACTGATAAACCCTTACAATTAATAATTACTTGGAATCGTAAATGTAAAACTCAATATACAAGAGTAAATTATGTATTTATGCCAGATTTGTCATCTGTAAAACATGAAAGCTAACTCAGTTTTTTTTCACCATCATAAAGCTTTAAAGAGCTTTTGTCTGCAACTTGTATTCAGCCACTGAAAATGAACACATTCTGTGAGACAATCAATGAAAATTCTCTGGACAGAAATTCATTAATGTAACCTAATCCTGAGTAACTAAAAACACAAATAATCCTGACTGACAAATTACATGGACGTGGAGGATTATACCAAATTACAATTCTCACATAATGAACCTAATTGTAAGGAACAGTGTGTAGTATAGAGAATGCAGATAGGACCTGGACAGGAAACCACGACCAAATATGGAGAGTGGAACCAAAAAGAGGATACAAGATACAATGTTACACTGAGAATAAAACTCACTCTTCATCCTGTAATGCTAATCTCACTCACTCACTCACTCACTCACTTACTCACACACACATAGATACACCCAATTGCCTTTATGTTTATTGCATACTATGTCCTGTTTCTCTCTCCCTCTCCCTCTTTCTCTCACTTTCTTTTTCTTCTCCTCCTCACCATTGTGTTCTCTTCATCCTCTCATGTTATTGTATCTGCACAGATCGATTTCTATCATAATTGCAGGTGAGATGGGACTTAATTGTACACTGGACAAATCAAACCTCGTATCCCAGAGTGCAGAGACAGATAATGTCCTGTTACACATCTGAGTTTATTTAGTGGATGTGTATTAATAGACAGTACTCTGTGCGTGTGTGTGTTAAACTACAGATAAGTTGCAGATTGTAAAGCTCTAATTAATGAATGACAAACACCAGTTTTCCCATCCACTGCAGAGAGTCAGAGATTAAACAACAGGCATAATTCAGCTGTATTCGCTTTCACTCCAGCAGAATTAAAGTCAGACAGACAGATAAACTGGCAGAAAGACAAATAGACAGTCAAAGAACGGACATACTGACAGATATGTCATGGGTGAGACAGCCTCAGAGACCAACAGAAGGACTGTTTTCATGGTGCAGTAGAGGAGTTTATTATTCCATTCACTGGACCTGAAGAAACCTGAATTGTTTTATTAAATTAAATTAAAATAAATATATATATATTTTTTAATTTTACAATAAAATCAGAAACTGGTGGAAATTTATGTTTGAAGTGATCATGATATTAAAAGTGCATTATAGTGAGTGTTTCACACTTCACACTTAAAAAATTTATACAGTACAAGTTTATAAAAACAAACAAAAAAATAGTCTACTGAAATTAAAAAAAAACCAAAAAAGCCCAGTGAGTGAGCGGAGTCTTTGCATGATGCACTCTACACACTTTTTTGATAAGTTCTACACACTGTACAATAAACTCTATACAATAAACTTTACAAGCTACACAATAAACTCTACATACTCTACAATAAACATTACACACCTTATGATAAATTCTACACACTAAGGTGCGGGAGGAGGAATTAAATTTAAACTCTTGACCTAGTGTGAAGTAAGAAATGAAAAACGCATCACACTGATGTGTCTGAGTGAAAAGAATTCTCAGGACTCCTGACCCACTTTATTGCTCTAAATATTTAATAAAGGAAAGTTTATTAAACTGTCAGAATCATCAGTGCTGGGGTTACTCTCTCTCTCTCTCTCTCTCTCTCTCGCTCTCTCACACACACACACACACACACACACACTTGATTCAGTTTTATTTCAATGGAGTGATCCTGAGTAAATGTGAGTGAATTAAAAATCATCTTTATTCTTGACTCACTCTCGTACATCTGCTTTATCACTTGTCAGATTGTTTCTGAAACTTCTGATCTTTTGGAATAGTTCAGAACAGTCGGTGGAGCTTAGATATCTGCACATGGTGTTTGTGTAAGTGTTGGATTGGATTGGCAGTTTATGTGAGGAGTCTCCACATACTTCATTCTTCCACACACACACACACACACAGAGTAAGGTAAAGCATTGTAAACATTTTTCATTATCTGCAGTTCAGCTCTCAGAGTGTACTCACACTAGGGAATCCAAACCGCCCCTGGGAGCATTTGACCCACAAAGATAGGATTGATTGAGCAATGTGATCATTCTGTACTGCTACATACCGGATGTGGATCATTTGGGCTCATGCACAGTGTGATTGAAAACACTATCACATGCACTTTTTAATCCATTGGAGAATATTAGGGTTAATAACGGGTTTGCTTCTCACCAACTGTTGAACAAATTCCTACTGCAATATCAGCTGCTTTTGTAAAAATCTTCTTGTGCATGGAGCATGATTTGCTGAAAATCATTGCATTTCATAATTAATAAATCTGTACGGCATGTGAGAGAGCCACGTGTGACTGCACCCAAAATAATCATAAATGTAAAACCTGTCTCCATTATGCTAACTGAGAGTGCTTTTCTTTAACATGAAAAGTTGCATTAACAGTACCACTCTTGGAAACAGAACGAAAGTGCAGTGTGAGCTCAAACCTGCGGGGGAGTGGGGAGGGGGGAAAATGCTCCCGGGTCCAGTACGAGGCAACCGAGCCTACTGTGAGTACACCCCCAGACAGCAGAGGGCACTTTAAATTCTGTGTGCCATTTATCACCGTTCCTGTGTTAAAACAGTTGTGTGTGTGTGTGTGTGTGTGTTCACATCACTTTTAAACCACTGAAATATCACCAGGAGGAAGAAATCAGCATTTTAACAAATGTTTCATTCAAGTGTATTATTTCAATTAGTTTTTATTTGTTTAGCTGATATTATTTCTATTTTAAAGTGCTTATAAATCCATGTAAATATTTTCAATAGTGAGACTGAGAGAGAGAGAGAGAGAGAGAGAGAGAGCACTTGTCTGCCTGTCATCTCCATTAGTCTTAAGAAACATGATGCTGCAAATTAAAACTTCCATCTGCTGGAGGTCATGTCTCCGTTTGTCATTTCACCCCAACACACTCTTTACATTAGTCCATCACACTCTCTCTCTCTCTCTCTCTCTCTCTCTCTCTCTCACACACACACACACACACACACACACACACAATGTTTACAGTTGACAAAAACCTTGGTTGAGAGTTTCTGCTCATAAATATGCTAAAGGACTGGTGCTGGAACACACACACAAACACACACACACTGGAATGGCATATCAGCAAAGTACACAGATGTGTGCTGTCAAAATATAAACCACTAATCACATGAACACAAATAGCAGAAAGAGAAAAGAACTATACAGGAGCTGAGTCAGGCCTCTACACACAAACACACAAACATGTGCACCCACCCACACAAACACACACTGAAATGGAAAATCAGTTAAAAGTGAAAAAAGTGCACAGATTTACACCACACTAAACTGGTGGCTATAGACTATTTTTTACTTGTTAGCTACATTAGCATTGTCGCTCCAGTGCAGCACCAGAGAAATAAAGTAGATGAGAGTGTGTGAGTTTGTGTGTGTTTAGTGTGAGTCTGGTGTAATTGCACTAAAGGGTTTGTTATTTTTAGCCATAGTGGTGATAATTAGCCGAGCGGTGGATTGTCCTGCCTTCAGCTAATGGAAGCAGAATTATAGCTAGCGCTTCTCTATTAGCACACGTTTAGGGCAGGAAACTCACAGTGGCCTATACACATTACACACTTGTCTCACTCTCTACCTGCCTCACTCTGTCTGATGTCTCTTTGCCTGCACTATAGGATCTAACTTTATATCCTGATTTCTGTAAAGCTGCTTTCTGGGAATATCCGTTACTATAAAAGCTTTATAAATAAAAACTCAATTAATTTTTGTTCATAAGCAATTAAAATGCTTCACACACACACACACACACACACACACACACACACACAGACAGACATACATATGCACACATGCACGCTGCATTGAGATCATGGCTGTCTCTCATGTCGGACACAAAGCAGTGCTAATCCCTTACAATCACTTCAAAATGTTGTGTGGGTGTGTGTGACAGATAGCAAGAGTGAGTGAGTGCTCTGAGTGAAATGGATTTGCTCTTCACAGCTGAACAGCTTTACTAAACACTGAAGTAAACACAGTTTCCTGATTGGGTCATGTCCACATATCAGACTCCATCCACTTCATAGCCCCATTTCAATAATTCTTGTTCATGCCTGTGTCTAGTTTCAGTTGTAATATTGGTTGGTGTGTGTGTGTGTGTGTGTGTGTGTGTGGTGGGGGGCACTTCTTTTTTTGGTAGAATTCCTGGTAGATTCACAGCTGTGTCCCATAGTTCCAGGAACCCTAGATCCCTATTTCCTAGATCCCTTATATTACTTCTGCTCTTTGTAAATAAACAGAACACTCTACTTGTTGGTCTCACATCAGACAAATGGACAATCAGATTAATTATAATCTGTTTCTCAGATTAGATTGTTCTCTAGTCAGAGCAGTTCCCAGAACAGACAGTTTTAGAGTCTCTAATCAGACACAGATAGCTTTTCATTTGTTCTGATCAGACAAACTTTTGTGGTTCAGAGATCTAACTTATTTGATCAGACTGGATATACTTTAGAGAAATCAAAACAGTTATAAAGGATGTGACAAAGAGGACATGATAAAAAAATACACAACAGAGGGAACATGACAGAGGGGATGTTTTAGGATGTAACAGATGTGAGGCACCAAAATCTAAATCAGACTAGAATGTAAATAAAGCACTTTGTTTTCTTTAAAGCTGACACACCACACTGTCTGACCATGTTTCTGTTTAGTTTCCTCCTCACTGCTGTGAGTGGATTCTATCTCTCACACACAGAGAGAAAGAAAATGGAAAGACAACAGAAGAGCAATGCTTGAGTGTTTATTTACTGTAATACTCCAACTATTCAGCAGAACATAACAGGAAGTAAAGGGAAGAATCTTAGAGACAGACCCTTACTCAGTATCTAACTTCTCTGTGTGTGTGTGTTAAATCCCTCATTACCCCACTCTCTTGGCTATATGTGAAGATTTATGAGTGTTACTCCATGCTGCTGTGTTCCTCACTGATCAGTGTGGTCACTTTAATGCACAACTTGTTCTCTTCTCTCTGTCCTCTGTCAGAACATTTTAGTAGCACATTCGGAGGGAAATAGCTCCATTAAATATATTGTTCTCCTCCACACACATATACACACACTACATTTGTGAGCTCAGTGGAGGGCAGTGTGCACTCACCAGGGTGTTTTAATGAGCTAAAATGTGTGTGTTACAGGAGGATACAAAGCTGATGTCCACCAGCAGGAGCTGGTTTGAGAATGGTCATCTCAGTAAATCTTGTGCCCAAAGATTTGACAAACAAATCAACTTTAAATTTTGGCTTAAATGCGTAACTAAAATGTTTTTTTTTATTATTTATATTGTCCTTCACGTTAATGGACCTTTAACATATTGATATAACGTTTTATGAAGTGCACAGTTGTGAGCAAGGTGTCTTCTCTTAAGCTGAATAAAATGTAAGTAATATCTGTGCACAGTGGCAGTGGGAATTCCGTTGAGACCAGTGCTGTGTGAAAGAGTATTTTGGGAGCCACAGGTTGCACATCATTTTCCTATCCTACACAGCTAGCTCAAAGTCTGATCAGCAGCACATGACACCTCAAAGAGATTTATCCAGACTTGTTTTAGGACTATACTGAGTTGAACATGGTGGTTTGTGTTGTGGACATCACATCCTCCATCCATCATTAAACTCTAATGAGTTTTCACAGCATGCTTTCAATTAATCCACAATTTCAGCTGAGCTGCTAGCTCATCTACAGGACATACAGACTTATTATTTAGCACATTTATTGTACAGTGTAGCATAAAAAAAATCATTGAAGCTGAAGATGTAATGTGTGTATGCATGCATGTGGCTGTTAACTGAAGTACAGTTAGGCACATTCTTTACTGCAGAAATAAAACATCCTAAAATAGCAACATCCTGAAACAGTTTCTGTTTTTACTGTGTGAAAACTACTCAAGTACTTTTTTTGAATTACTGGTTAATTTGTAAAAATAGTATTCATGCAACCCCCAATATACACATGTCTTAATGTTAATGAATTTATTTCTACTTGAAGGCATTGAACACTTTATCATTTGTGGAATTCAGGCCACTGTACACAACCTCTTATAGTGTGTAAGGTCTCACCTCAGTGTTCATTCAGCAGGTTTACTAAATAAACAGCCAGATAATTTATTGAGAAGACTGAAGAATTTATTTTAATTTATCAATGCTTCATGTTTTATAACATCTTTGATGGCACTTCAGATCATCTTTAGTGGAATAATACTTTAAAAGGACTGTTTAGGTTTGTGCACTTTATTATTTAACATGTTTCTATTAAGCATTATAGCAGCTCTGTGTGTTCAGAGTGACTGAGACTCGGCTGCTGTAAATTTCCTTCCCATCGGTAATAAGCCTTTTTTGCAGTGTTGTGGGAATTATAGTAAAGCTTTAATCTTCACATTGAACCCCCCCAGTTCACACTGATAACACTGCTAATGCTAGTTTAGCACACACCACACAAGGACTGGTGTTTTCCTGTGTTCAATGCTTTTTCTTGTGTCATGTTTAGGGAGGAGACATCACACAGGAATTATCTATAGCAGCAGTATGATAGGAAGCATAACTGGAATATAATTAGTAAATATTAATTGCTATAGACACATCAGGGATAATTAGAGATACGTGTTTGGTGCACTGAGCTTTACTGACAGATAATGGTTTTGAGTAGACCCCTTTTGGTTTAGTGAAGGGTGTAGTATAGGGCTTTTAACAATAGACATTTTAACATTGCAGCTTTACAGAACCATATAAAGCAAGAGTGGCAAGGAACAACTCACTGAGACACAAGAGGAACCCTCATTGAGAGGAACCAAACCTCAAAAGGTAACCCAGGCTCATTGTGGTAACACTGGATAGTGTGATTTATAAATCATTTCCTTTCTATAACTGTATGTTATATATCCAAAACATGTCAGGGTTTAATGGAGACTTGTCTGGATTTATTGAACAAATTAATGTCAGTTTTTAACTAAGCACATTAAAATGAACACAAATTAAAACGACTGATTTGCTCGAGTAACATGTGAAATGACTCCAACATCCCAATAAGTATCTAACCCTGTGTGTGTGTGTGTGAGGGAGTGCTTGTCTGTCTGAGAGGGAGTGCGTGTCTGTCTCTGTGTGTGTGTGTGAGGGAGTGCGTGTCTGTCTCTGTGTGTGTGTGTGAGGGAGTG
>JAQMYM010005332.1:0-10711 GCA_030014255.1 Parauchenoglanis ngamensis
TTTTCGCGGGCATTAAACAAATACAACCATTGATAATGGCGAATATACAAATACATAAATTCCACCACTATTTCAGGGGTCCCTACAAATGTTTCTTTCTTTCTTTCTTTTTCTTTCTTTCTTTCTTTCTGTCTTTCACATTTATATATAATAACAATACTTCATTTTGCCAATAAGGTTGAAAGTATCCACAAGATGTTGAGTATACGGGTTTGTCTGATTTTTCTATTTCATCCATTATCTTTACCACTTATCCATTAAAGTCATGTGGAAGCTGGAGCCAATTCCAGCTAACTTCAGGTGAGAGGTGGGTTTACACCCTGGACAGGTCACCAAGCCATCGCAGGCCAACAACCATTCACACCTACGGGCAATTTAGAGTAGCCAGCTGACCTAATCTGCATGTCTTTGGGAGGAAGCCAAGAAACCCAGAGAAAATCCACACAGGCACAGGGAGAACATGCAAACTCCACACAGAATAACCCAGTCGGCTGTAAGGTTCAAACACAGAACCTTCTTTCTGTGAGGCGACAGAGATAACCACTGCACCACTGTGCTGCCTTGGGTTTTTGTTTCTGTTTCTTGGTTCTGCTGCTCATGCTGTGTCACAAGGCTGTGGAACACAGCTGGCAGAAAGAGCTATCCACCCTCTTTTACATGCATGAGCTTGCAGACACCCTCGATTGGCTGGTGTCACTGTGATTGACAGGAGAGAGATTGAACATGCCCTTCCCACCCAGAAAGCATGGCCAGGTTTGCTCTTTTGGCTGTGGTATCGGTGGGATTCAAACTGGTGATCTTCCTATCGATAGGGAAAAAGCTTTTCTGTTGTGCCATTCGGGTTATGTTCAGACAGTGGGGTTTGTGGGAATTTATTTTTAGGGGTATTGATGGATGCTTTCTAGCAGTCTGAGCCTGATCACTGAGGTTCCACTGCCCTCAAACAGAAGCACATGTTCTTTAGGATGTGTACTAGCATGATGTTCTAATGACATGGCTCTGGTGTTGCAGTTTATTTTTACAACTTTGGATGGAACGACTACGGTGTGGCCTCCCTCACTGAAATCCTGGACATAGTGAAAGTCATGTGCTTCTCCATGCAAGAGGGGAAAATCGCTGTTCACTGTCACGCAGGACTTGGGAGAACAGGTACCTTACGATTCCTACACATTCTAGTGATGTTCATGTGATCATTTTAATCAAGGTGACCGGTTCCACAGGTGTCTTACTCGCTTGCTTCTTGGTGTTCACCTCACGCATGACCGACAACCAGGCAGTTTTATTGGTACGATCCAAACGACCAAACTCCATCCAGACCAGAGGACAGCTGGCGTCCGTTCGGAACTTTGCAAAGTTCTTGATTCCGCTGAGGAACGTATTTGCCCATTCTGATCCGAGAGCGAGTCCCATAACGCTTCCCCAGTTCCTGATTCGTCAGAAGCACATCCTGCATGGAGACGAAGCTCGCCAGCTGAGATACATACCAAAGCTTGTGGTACTCATCTGCAAGCTCTTGTTGGACATTGGGGAGAACCGGCAGGTCATTGAGGAGGACGTTCTAGAGGTTCCAGAAATGATATCTGATGATGAGGGCTCAAGTTGCTTTACTGCCAGATCAGAACCTCAGATCAGCAGCCAGATCATGGTGGGAGCGGTTAATTTCAATCTGCCTAGACTTCCTGGACCATTTGCGATTCCTAAGCACAGCTCCCTTCTGCCTCTTCACTACGCTCACAAGAACCTCAGCTACAGCGACTCAGATCTGCACAGGTACTGTGATATGCTGAACATCTCAGGAACCCACCTTCCCATTTCAGCTAATTCTGGAAGGAGGGCTGTGTCTCAAATCCACATGTCCCATAACTGCCCTGATGGCACTCATGGGACTATGAGAGATTTATCAACCTACGGTTCCTGCAGCAGTCTCTGGGATCTAAAGTCACGAGTGGAACAGGAAGAAGGAGGTTCTCTTCTGAACACTTGGCGTCAGTCGGTTCTGCAGCGCAGCCAATCACTCGGTGTCTCTAAACAAACGGAGAAGAAGAGGAGCTTCTCAAAGGTGCTGCTGTGGAAGAATGGTCATGAAGTGAATACATTGAGACATAATGGAGGTGATGATAAGGAGGAGGAGGAGGAGGAGGAGGAGGATGAGGACGTTCAGGTATCAGAGGTGCCGTTCCTCACCATCCAGTCAGAGCTGAGTCTGGAGGCTCGGCGTTTACTGGTGGCTCAATCACTCGCACTCGACCTGAACCACGACGGAAAAGAGGAGCACATCCACAAAGTGAGCAGCTGGCAGGTAAACACACGCCTCCTTACATTATACACCTACTTACTTACTTACTTACTTTCTTTCTCAATTTTTCCATATTTCTTTTGGATATTTTTCACGTTTTTTAGATTGTTATTTACAACCTGTTCTTTTCTTTTGATCTTTTTTCCCACAACTTTCTTTCTTTCTTTCTTTCTTTCTTTCAAACTTTTGTCTATTTATGTCTTAACTATTTATTATTAGATTTCTTACTGTATGTAACACTGTTTTCTTTCTTTTTTGTAACTTAACACATTATTTTGGATTTCTTTCTAACATTTGCCCATATTGTGTAATTCTTTATACATTCATTTGTATTTTTTCCACTTTCTTTCTTTCTTTCTGATCTTTTCCTTGGGAGTTCTTTTTTTCTTTCTATTCTTCATGAAAGTAACATTCAGTTACTTTCTTTCCCCTTTTTTCTTTCTTTCTGCAAATGTTACACAGAGTACAGTAGAAGTGCTGAATAAAAGCATATAGCAGTGAGTAGATTGCAAAAGCATAAACTTATGGAGTGTGTATAAACTGCAGGGACAGTGTGTGTGTGTGTGTGTGTGTGTGTGTGTGTGTGTGTCGGCAGGTGGATCTGAACTCTCAGGGAGGATTTGAGCGACTGTGTTTGGAGAGAGATCCCTTTGTCCTGGCAGGAATCCTGTGGTCCTGGTTAGAGCAGCTGAAGGAACCCGTTGTCTCAGTTACAGACGTTCAGACTATGAAACAGCAGAACGCAGAGCCAAACACCAGCCTGACTTCACTACAGCGGGTAACAATACTCTCGCTTTCAGTACACAATGTACTGAAATTAGGAACTGAAAAAGAATTCTGATTCATATTTTGTAAATCTAAATTTATTCATCTGCTTTATTTTTACATTTCACAAGTTGAAGTTGAAATCAAATAAATTAATGGTAATTTTATCAGATTTAAGATGATCAACTGTCAAAATTTAAATGCAGCACAAAACATTAAAATATTTAGATACTGTGCATTAAATTTAGTTTCTGTTAGAATTAGAATTCTCTGAATGCTGATTGGCTGAAATTCTGTAGCACAGATTTTAATATCTGCTTGCTTTGTTCTCACCTGCTTTTGTAAAGAGTTGTTGAAGTTTAGTTCTGAATTTTAAATGTATTGTTTTAGTCAAAATTTTAATCCACTAATTAAAATGATTACTTTTAACATTTTAATTTCTAATTGAATCCAGGTTAAAAGCATTACATGCTATTTTAAATTGTGGAAAATAATTTTAATTAAATTAGATTCTGCTTTAAAACATCATGTAAAATTAAGAAAAATCCAAATCTTTGTGCAGAATATTTTATCATAAATGAAAAAATAAGATAGGGTAAAAGAAAGAAAGAAAGAAACAAACAAACAAACAAACCAATAAGAATAGAGTAAATCATGGTAACTAGTGTTTGCAGTTTCTTTTTATTTTTTGGATCATGTGCAGGTTTTTGGAAGAATCCTGCTTTCTAACTGTAGATTGATTTGATTTGTTTCTTCCAGGCTTCGAGAGAAACGCTGCTGTGTGTGTTGGACTGTTTCTCTCGTCTCCTGGTGATGCCTGAAGAGGTGGAGGAAGCGTTTGTGGAGCGAACAATAAAGGCATTTACACAGGTGTGTGTTAATCTGGAATATGTAAAACATTCATGTCAGGTTAATTATTAATTCATCTGACTTAATGACTGAATTTTGTGAAAACAGTCCACTAGAGGGCACCATAACAAACGCAACCTTTTTACTGTATGCTGCGCTTTCTCTAGGACACTGTTTCCTAAAATTCAATGGAATAATCAAAAGCATAACAAAAAGGCCATCATCACCTTCATCAAGTGGAGGTGTAAAGGGATGCTGTTTGACCAAAAATATGCAGTAACTGAGTTTTAGTATCTGTTTACAAAAAGTGCTATGATCACAGTGATCACTGCTATATTACCATATTTTTATTGTGTTAAATTACATTTTATTCATACTAGTTAATGACACTTTTACTAATTAGAAATTAATTGTATAATTCTTTCTTTCTTTTTGTCATTTTCTTCTGTTGATTCACTGTAAGAATTAAAATCGCACATTGACAAAGGGGGCGTGGCCTCTCTATTTGTCAGTCTCATTGCAGGAGGGTGACCTTTCTATCTGCAAGTCCCAGTGAAGGGGGGTGTGGCCTTTGTACGCATCAGTCCCAGTGAAAAGGGTGTGGTCTCTGTACCTGTCAGTCCCAGTAAAGGAGGCGTGGCCTCTGTGTCCATCAGTGCCAGTAAAGGGGGTGTGGCCTCTGTAAAGGGGGTGTGGCCTCTGTGGCCTCTGTGCTCATTAGTGCCAGTAAAGGGGATGTGGCCTCTGTACCCATCAGTCCCAGTGAAGGGGATGTGGCCTTTGTACCCATCAGTCTCAAAGAAGGGGGTGTGGTCTCTGTACCCATCAGTCCCAGTGAAGGGGGTGTGGTCTCTGTACCTGTCAGTCCTAGTGAAAGGAGTGTGGCCTCTGTACCCATCATTCTCAAGGAAGGGGGTGTGGTCTCTGTACCTGTCAGTCCCAGTAAAGGGGGTGTGGTCTCTGTACCTGTCAGTCCCAGTGAAGGGGGTGTGGCCTCTGTACCCATCAGTCCCAGTAAAGGGGGTGTGGTCTCTGTACCTGTCAGTCCAAGTAAAGGGGGTGTGGCCTCTGTACCTGTCAGTCCCTATAAAAGAGGCGTGGCCTCTATGCCCATCAGTCCCAGTGAAAAGGGTGTGGCCTCTGTACCCATCAGTCCCAGTAAAGGGGGTGTGGCCTCTGTGTCCATCAGTGCCAGTAAAGGGGGTGTGGCCTCTTGTACCCATCAATCCCAGTAAAGGGGGTGTGTCCTTTGTACCCATCAGTCTCACTGAAGGGGTGTGGTCTCTGTACCCATCAGTCCCAGTGATGGGGCGTGGCCTCTGTTCTTGTCTCAGTGAAGGAGACTAAAATCCCCCCACACTGATGAAGTGCTTTTTGAAAGTTATCTATAAAATGAAAGGTGTTGAAGTAGAGATGATTTTCACATATCTCAGAATAGGACATACACACCTGTAATAACGTCTCAGCTGTATGTATATTTGATTGTCTTTACAGATGGAGAATGTTGGCGATGGCCAGGACATCTACGAGACAATGACGAGCATCCTGAAGCGTGTTTTACGGAACCTGAGGAGGACTGCCATGGAGGAGCAGGACACACTGCAGTAGCAGCAGCAGGGTATTAGCTATAAACGGGGCTTTAATGATAACATCTTGTGTTTCATTACAAATAAACGTTATAAACTTGTATAATCAATGTCTATTATTTTCCTGATGTAATGTCGGTTCCTCTCACGATCCAGACTTGGTTAAAGATCTCACATGCCGACATACTCTAAAGATTTACACTTCTCAAAACTCTCCCTCGCTGCAGTCTTTAATCTCACCTGGATGCTGTAGATCAGTGTGTAAGAGCTGCTGCTGTAATCATAAAGACTGTCCTGTTCATCAGGACTTTTATCCTCCTGTACACACACTCAGTACTGTGCGTCTTTACTCTCCTACACCTGTACACTGGAAGGATTTATAATCTCACTCTTGGTCTCCATTCGGACTCGAGGTTTCTTCCTCGTTTCGTCTCAGGGAGCTTTTTTCTCGCCGCTGTCTCCTCTGGATTGTTCATTAAAGATCTAAATCTGCATCTGGAGCTCTGTAAAGCTGGTTTTGAATAATGTTTATTGTTAAGTGCAATATCATTAAAAATGAACGATGACTTTTTCAGTAGGAAACATCTGGAATTTAGTGTTATGTTTTACGATGTAAGATGTCAGAAAACCTAAAGTTACAGTTTTAACTCTGACTGTTACAAAGCACTGACACTGGAGACTCCTTCCATCCATGTCTGATACATTTTTAAGTTTATTGTTCAGTGGAGCATCAGCTATACACGTCCCTGTGAATTAGAACCAGCGCACACTTCGCTACTGTGAAAGCCACTATTATAGAAAATTAATCAACTGTCAGTCAACCTTCTGACCAATCAGAATCCAGAACACTGTGGTATAAAATATGTATGATGGGACATTTGGTGAATATTCCTGTAAGGAGAAATGTGTTTCTGGATCATGTATGGAGGAGTCTCCAGTGTCAGCGCTGTGTAACCGTCAGAGAAGATGCTGTAACTTTAAGTTTATTGAGATGGGAAATTTTGACTTGCATAAAAGTTTTTTTTTTAAAAAGCTAGTCTTTATAGTTTATCTTAAGTTTATCTCCTGCCTGCTGGCTGATGTATGGCAGCTCTTTACAGACAGATATGGAAGGTTTTCCTGGTGTGAAGAGGAAGTGGAACAGCTTTGAGGGCGGAGTTTATAACCAACCTCTTGTCCTCTCGTGAGTGATATGCGATGTTGTAGGTGTTGCTTTCACTTTAGACAATCTACTTTAAAGCAAAGTTTTGATCATCTCCATCACCTTCATCTGGAAGTCCAACAGGATTGAAGTAAGTACAGCTGAATATTCTCTCTCTCTGTCTCTCTCTCTCTCTCTCTCTGTCTCTCTCTCCTTCCTGGATTTCTGATTGCACTCCACCTTAGTTTCTGAATATTTGCTAGATTTCTAGCTTATGATTCTGCACCTCAGAGCACATAGCAGACATTAACAGGTTCTAACTGTACTTATTATTTCACACTGCCTTTGAGACACACTGTTATTGCCATTAAACGTTACCTAAACATAACTATAAACCTGCTGAACATTTTTATTTTCACTTCTTTGTTTGTTAGATCACGTTCTGTTTTATACGCCACTGTCATTCAGCCACTCAATGGGAATTTCCCAAAACCCGAGCTAGAAATCTGACCTGTAATGCTCATTACACCTCCATCAGGTGAACATGTTCAGTAAACAAGCCTGTTTTTCTAACAATGCTTTATTACATGTTATAAACACTTTAAACAAGGCTTGGATTTCTGACAGATTATCATAAATTAAAATGATTATTTATTAAATATTAAAAAATTAAATATGAAAAATAATTACAAATCTGCAAGCAAAGCTTTTACAAAAACAAATATATGTTTTAAGTAGAAATAATTATATAATCTTTTTTATAAAATTTTATCATTTTAATCTCCTTTAAAAACATTTTTGCCAACTTTTCTCTCTCTCTCTCTTCCACTCTCTCTCTCTTTCTCTCTGTTTCTCTCTCTCTCTCTCTCTCTTTCTCTTTCTCTCTCTTGTTTATTCTGGAATTTTTTCTAGAAGGGACTTTTCCTTTTACTTCTGACTTTCAGCATTTTTCTCAGGTGAGTGCGTCCAAACACCACCTCAAGTTTAAATGAATTCTTAGTAATAATTGCACCATTTATATTTTAGGAAGTCACCCTTTTTGCTTGTGGATGTGGTCATTTTGTTTAAAACTTAAAACTTAACTTTAAAATTAGCTGGAAAGAAAACGGAAACTCGACTACCGCTATTCCAGACCACATTTCTCCCTTTTTATATTAACCCGTTATATCAATACATTTTTAAAGCTGCGAGCAGCAATGAGGGGGGCCAAGCAGGGCAGAGTCGCCAGGCAACGTGATCTGATCATGTAAACAACGTGGCTGTAAACACTGATAGCAAGTTTTACATCAGTTGAGCAAAGATTGTGTGCAACTGAGATACGAGTCCACATCTGATTTGATTTGAGTTCATATAATTTCATTTGTGGTCAGTGAAAATTCTCTTCATTTTTTGCATTTAAAAAAAAAAAGCAAAAAGTTGGCTGTGTCTATTACGTTGGCATGGCAGTGTCTCACGTCTCATCTTTGGAATTTCCCAAAGTAACACCTGACACAAGAATCACTTTCGTTATGGGACACACATCAGCACTTACGAGAAATTTGCTTTTGTTTATTTCTGCACCCTCCAGTGGTCAAATGCCAGATTTCTTTGCACATGGTCAGGAAGGTGTCCCAAGTCCAAGTTTGGAGTCAACACGTTTGCACAAGTGTTGCAAACGGTTCAGAAATTACATGCATAAAATCACCTCCAAATTTGACCCGTCGGTGGCGCTAGAGCACTCAAGGTGCAAACATGAAATCTGGTGAAAAGAATCAGGAGACTGTGTAAATCAGTGTGCCAAATTTTACCATACGGTTCTATGGGTTGCCACAGACACACTAACCAGAAGAAGATGGAGAGAAAGACAATGATGCCTAATAATAAGAAGAGGTAGAAAAACAATGGCTGCCAATATTTACTTTGCAATATATGTAATCATTGCATTGTTGTTAAATGCGCTTTGATTTCACTTACAGATTTCTTAAAATAACTCCTAGTCTAGTAAAGGGACAGGTGACTATACAGTTTGAGAATCACATGATATAAACTATGAAATAAAACCTGAAATGTATCGACATACTGTAAATAGTTATCATATACATCTCAAATAGTGCTTGAGATTTGTTTCAGAAGGAACCAGAATGCATTATTGCAGTTTCAAACACCAGGTATCAAATAATCTACTTTTTTTTCCTAGTCCTTCAAAGAGTACTTGGCTTTAAAGACCACTGAAAGAGTGTCTGATATAAACTGACTGAAACGCTGAATCATCTAAGCATGCTTTAAATACATCTGAAATTTTGCTTGAGATTTTTTCCAAAAGGAACCAGCACACACACACACACACACACACACACACGCACACACACATTGAACAGTTATTTATATGTAACGTATGCCTCCGTGTCTCTAATATCTCGTGTCTGATTGCAGGTCAATGGCAGACGTGCACCACAAACCCACCAACCGCCGCATCGACATCTCAGGGTTTAATGATGATGATGATTATGATGATGACGCTAAAGCTACCGGCATCTCGCTGCCTGAAGTCACGTGTCTCTGCTGCTATGATGTGTTACTGGATCCCACCACGCTGAGCTGCGGACACAGTTTCTGTCGTCACTGTCTCGCCTTGTGGCTGCAGTCCTCCAGGAAGCCCATGTGTCCGACCTGTCACAGGATCTGGCACGGTTTCCCCAAAGTCAACATCTCATTCAGGTAACACTGCTGTGTTCACACCACACGTTTTCATTTCAGTTCACTTCTGTTTAAAGGACTGCATTCATACTCTATAAAGTTCTGGAGCCTTTAAATAATGTAATGTGATCGTTACAGCTAGGACTATTGATGCTGCAATATATTGACAATAAACAAGAATCCTATTAGATTTATCGTCTCATCATATTAGATTTAAATTGCCTTTTATGTTACATTCCACTACACTGGACAGCAAAGAAAAAACAATTCCTTTTTCAGTCCACATTTTCTTTCGCTGATTTTTTTTCCAGGTATAAAGGTGCTTGTTTGTGTTTAAAGTCTCTGGTCTAGACATTATTTAAAAACTCCATCTCAGAAGCTTCTACTCAAGGACAATCTGGCCGTCTCAGAGACTTAATGACAGCTATGTAGCAAAATGCAATTTTATTTTGAAAAAAGTATGTTTTGTGCAGGGATTTGGTGGAGAAACATTTCCACGTCGATGTGGTGAGAAGACGTCAGAGCATCATGGCCGACCCACGTATTGTTCAGTCTCTGCACGTGTTACAGCAAGCTGAGCGTGTGATTCGCTGTCCAGCTGCTCCGCCCCGTGTACGACGGTACCCTTGGCTGGGTCCTGGAGGATTCTTTTCTGGAGTACTGATCACGCTCACCTTCACTGCGGTGAGTTACACTTTGGTCCTTTCGTTAACGCAATTGCTTAGAAATAAATCTTACCAGGAGGTGCTGAAATTTTGTGTATATCGTCCACATCAATCTGTTTACAAATGTGTTTACACAGTAGCTACAGTGGCCTGAAATTCTTTCTTCTTTCTTTTATTTACTTATTTATTAGTTTGTTTGTTTGTTTATTTACTCATTTTATTTTGGGGCCCAAACACCACACATTGTTTGCAGTATTTTTATCAGATTTTAACCACTGTTTCAAATCCATGTTTGAAGCTTCATCACTGTTGGTCTGGTTCTAGTTATTTGGGAACATTGCCAAGATGGCCGCCGAGTGGACAGACTGTACTCAAAGAAGGCATATTATTAGGGCAGAAAAGATATTGAAAATATATTATTATAAACTGTAGTGCTCAGTCATTTTACCTCCATTCACCAATTAATCACACATTTAGCTTAATGGTGCACTACGTAGGATTTAGGAGGATCTGGAACGGAGTATAATACTCATCAGTAAGTCCTCATTAGCATATAATTAGCTGTAACTCTGAATCATTGCGTTTTTGTAAGTTTAGAACGAGCCCTTTATACCTACACAGGGGGCGGGTCCACCTCTACAGAGCCGCCATACACACCGCTACAGTAGCCCAGAACGGACAAACCTCTAGAGAGCGCCTTCCACGTTTCACGTTTTTACAAGCGGCAGCGTGA